>JAEIIJ010019003.1:0-53184 GCA_018904815.1 Drosophila ogumai | reverse complement strand
GAACCCGGGGCCTCTCACATGCAAAGCGAGCGCTCTACCACTGAGCTACATCCCCCTTGTCGACGGCGTCCGCTAAATGCCTATACAAGCCAAGTACCCACAACAAAATGGTGACGCAGCAGTTAGTAAATGTTTGTATGTTTTGCACAAACAAAAAGTTGAGTACGTAGTGCAACAAATTGTATTTTAATTAAAAACAAAGCGCAATTAGACAATTGAAAATTGATTAAGTAAGACTTATTTATTTATTGAACTTTCTAACAATCTTTTTTTTCTCCACTCAGTTGGTTTTACAACCCTTTTTTGTTCCTTACTTCCTTGTCGCATTCTATAGTTTGAAAACATCCCTATTCCCGGTTGGGCTTGTGCAAAATGGTATTTGGACACACGGATTCACAAGGGGGATGTAGCTCAGTGGTAGAGCGCTCGCTTTGCATGTGAGAGGCCCCGGGTTCAATCCCCGGCATCTCCAAGTACATTTTTTGTTCTTGTTATTTTTTTTGCTAATCTTTCTTTTTCCATATGTTCTTTTAGTTTTCGGCTCTTTAAATGCGTTTTGGAGCCGGTGGCGATGGCCAGAGACTTGATTTATGCGCAACGAGGCGGCAATAATGAATTATTTATGCCGATTTACGGCTGCCAGGCAGGTCTGCATGTCAATTGGCAAGAGCACACAACTATTTCGGGGAAGGAGGGGGCTGGACGTGGCCAAAACTTGAACGATTCTGTTGGCCGGTGTTTGACTTCTGGCAGCATTTAAGACCGAGCCGTAGCCACAATGCAGTCAAGTGGTTAAAATGTGTATACCCAAGTGCTGTGAAAGGAAATTGGCTTGTTCTCACTTTGCAACACACTTGCTCGCTGCTGGAAATTAAAATTAAATTTTGCATGAGCCGGGCCAAGCTCAAATATTGGCCAGGCCATCCTGGACAGGCAATTGATTTTGTTGCGGTCCAGCGTAAGGGCGTGGGAAGGGATTCTGCTCCAGGAATATGGCTTGCATTTCATTTAGTACACTCGGTTTTGACATCCTTCGGGGCTCCTTTGCGCAATGCCTTATTTTTCTTGACACGCATCTTGAGCCTCATCAATTAGTAAGGAATACAGAGTGCAGAAATGAAAAATATAAATCCGAAAATGCTAAATGCTAAATCAGAAATGCCAAATCCCTTAGCCCAGACACAAGTCGCATAAATAAGATTATGCCAGGTCTCGTGTTGGATTGAAATTAATTACCATAACGACGTCTGGTCGTGTCAGTGTGTGGGATTTATTTGCCGGCAATAAATATATTATAACATTGAGCTCAAGTGTGCTTCTGCTGTTTGGGCCCTGATGGACTTGAAGGCATAATTTGAATAAAAGAAAATTCAAATCGAAATTGTCACACAGAATTTATGTAATTGCATAAACACCGCAAGGACGTCGAGAGAGTGTCCTGTCTCGAAAGGCCAAGCCTCGCCTCGACTCGATTCGGTCTGCCTGCCTGACTGCTAAATAATTGAGGCAACAAACTAAACAAATGACATAACCTCAATTTCATGACGGCCTGGTTCGAAGCGAAGGCGGCCAGTGTGTGGCCAGCACACACTTGGATTTGCCTCAGGAAAACCTGGATGCAAATGTGGGTGTTATCGATTTTATGGGCTGCCGCCTTCAAAAGGATCTCCTGGTTGATTAAAGCAATTGTTAAGCTGTTAATTAGACCCAGGTTGATCCAAACAGATTAGTTTAAGCAACTAAGCTGAGATTATGAGCTTTTTGGGTTATTAGAAAGAGATGATGATCGAGTTTTAGGTGTTGTGTTGATTTTAAAAGAATTTTGGATCCTTGGGGAATAAAGATTAACTAATCAGAAGTGAAAAAGGAATTGCTATATATGATTAAACCCTTTTCTAAACTAAAAGAATTAAAACACTTTACTGAAATATTTCACAAAATAGTAACTTTAACATCATCATCAGTCATAAAAGGATGCCTAAGCACTTGTCTGAATGACACTATCTAGCAAATAATCCCACATCCATAACCTTCAATCCCGTCGCTCTAAAGCCTGCCACCTCACCTCAGCTTAAAACGTTAATGCGCTCAATTCCATTATGGTTTATTCCTTCACTCTACCGATGCTCACGTTAATCGCCTGACCCCAAGCCCAAGTCCAAGCCGATTCCATGCCCAATCGAGTAAGAGAGAGAGGTCTCTAATTAGGCAACCACAAGTGCAGGCGCCGATAAGAAATTGGAATTGGAAATGCAGGAGCATTTGGGGCTGTCGGGGACCTAAGACCCCGGCTTAATCACATTAAATGCACATTTAAAATTCTCTTTCGGCAGTCTCCAGCCTGCGAGTGCCGTTATCACATCGTCATCGTCATCATCATCATCATCCTGAGGACGAGTATCAATGTCCGGGGGTTTTTGCGAAAGTGAAAAACCTATACATATTTCCGCTTCCAGGCTGCGTGTGTGAGTGTGTGTTGAAGAGAAAGGGGAACTCCGGCCAAGGATGGCGACTAAAGGACATCTGGCTGTGCGTGTGTGGTAAATTAATAATGCATTCGATATCGAAGCCACTTTGCATTCAAATTCAATTGTGCATGCGTGCAAATTCAATTCCCCAAAGCCCAAAAGCATAAACTAAATTATATTGCTGCAAATTTAAATGCGAAACTATATCGTGTTCGTGTGGGGAAGAGTTTGGAGGCCGAGGCCAACTGGCCTGGGAAGTGGACCCGTGACAATTGCAATTGCAAGTGTCAAAAAAGGAAGCGCCGCAGCCTATGGAACCCCCAGAAATACGGCCAAACTCAAACTCAAACCCAAACCCAAACCTAGGACACAATCACGTTTCAATTAACAGCCATGGCCCGCACTGTACTGGCCATTCGGTGCTGGCCATATTCGTATGTAAAACACGCACGCAACGGCTGCTCATCGGGCAGGGCTTAATGGCCAGAGTCCTGGACATCATAATTCCGGCCACAATTCCCAAACACCGCAAACACATGGGGGACGAACATGTGGGGCTGGGTGACTAGGGGGCTAGGGGTTAAGGGTTAAAGGGTTGAGGATGAGGTTAAGGAGGAGAGCAGAAAGGGAGGGGAGGGAGTTGCAGGCAGCCAGGGCAAAGTTCTATGGGGCGCATGAACTAATTACGTTAATATGCGACAACGTTTTCATAGGCGAAAAATGTTTGCTGCACTGCGGGCTTCGTACACTTAAAAAAATCAGTTTAACCTGGAAAAGGAAAGGTTTTGGAAAATTACAAATAATAATAAAAGAATTTTCTTAGAAATTTCTAGGAATTTCTATATAAATAAAAACTCTAACGAACAATAATTAATAGGAATCTTTTCTTATTAATTCAATATAAGTTAATATTATTTATGCAATGTCAAACTTTAAAAATCCTTAAAAAATTAAAAATAAGATTTAAAATCACTGAAAAAGTGGCCCAAAATCATGCAACACTGCAATTATTAAATATATTTTAAACGTTTAGCAAATTCTTTAATTTTGTAATTTTCCATAAATATGTATGTTATTTTTGTTCATTGTTTTATTTATTTTAAATTTTAATTTGTAATTTATATTCCGATTTTTTCGAGTGTTCCTCCAGAGACATAACCCCAGTTAGGGGGGTCCTGTGCTTGCAATTGGATAACCAGCGACAGTGCAAATGTGTGGAGAGCAAATCAGGAGGCACTAGAGTTATGCTCGATTGGTTTTCGACGGGGAAGAGTCGTCCGCCTTGCCAGAAATTGGAGAGTTATCCAAGGCGAGCCGGTGCGTCTAGAATTGGTATTTTCCCCAGAAAATAGGAACATTACGAGGGTTACAGCCGACTGCGGTGCATCAACTGTCAGTGGGGAGCGTCTCTGCATGTGTCCTCGCCTCCGCATCCCCACTGACACACACACAGACACACAGCCCCATTTCGCATCCACACATCCCCCAGAGAAGCTGCAACTGTTTGGATGCCGGGCTATTAAGAATGCCAACACAACGGACCCGGATGAGCGGACGTGGACCAGTTGCGTACGTGTTGAACGTCGGTTATCATACCTGCTGTAGAACACGCTAAGCCCAGCAGCATTACCGTGCTCCGATCCCCGATCCCCGACCCACTATATGTATAGCTATATAGCCAACCATACCACCCCCGCCCGCTGTGCATTCATAAATAAGACATCCAACGAGGCGGCCTCAGCAGGGAGCACATCTCCAGCCTGACCTGTCCATCCAGGTTAACAGGGGGGCGAAAGTGACCACGACCCAGGGCCAAATCAACACTGAGAATAACTAATGAGAAAGTAAAATGTGGCTATCATTCATTATTTAGGTTCTTAATTGAGTTTTATCTTTTATCTCTATCTAAAATCTAATATATCTTTTTTAAGATATTCAGAGGATAAATATTTAAATTTGTTCTTGCTTTAAAATTTAGGAAATATTTTGTATTTTTGAGTAACAAAATATATAAACAATATTACTATAAGAAAATTTAAAATCAAAAAATTCCGTTGCATACTTTTACACGCCGCTTTAATTGATTTGAAAACTACCCTTCTTTTTTTGGCAATCCCTAAGGATATAAAATACATTTTTCTAACTTTTTAAAATTGTATCTTAACAAAATTTAAAAATAAATCCTATTGTTAATTTAAAGTGTTTATTGTTATTTTAATTCGAGTACAAAAAGCCATTTTTAATGGTTAATCACTAAATTCGTTAACATTTTAATGGATTTTCTTGGGATTTCAAGGGCGTTTCTCTAATTTCATTAGAAGTTTTCTTGTAGTGAAACTCCCCCGTGAACGTTGAGCTTACATACACACACATATTCGATCAGTCACTCACGTACGCCCTCAAAGTCCTGCGGCATCGTTGTCCTGCGGAAAAAGGGGCTGACAGGCTGCGAGGCAGATGGCCAGATGGATGCTGCTGCTGCTGCTGCTGCTGTTGACAGTGCCTGCTGTCATTCATTCATTAATGCATTTTCCTGATTTTCACTCATTTAACTCTATAGATTTTTCATTTTGCCTATTACGAGCCAGGACATCAGTATGGGACACACAGCAGGGTCATAGAAGAAGGGCGCCTGGGGGGTCTGGCGACAGCAACAGAAACAGGGACGTGGCTCATGGCTCTCCGCTCTGGACTCTCGGCTCTCGCATGTCCTGACCTCTTTGGCCTGGTCGGTTGCCTGTTGGTTTTGTCCTGGCCCCGGGAGCCATGCTTCATTTACTTTGTTGTCGGTGGCCATTAGTTTTGACGCACTTTGGACCAGGTCTCTCCACCTGGGACGGGCTGCCGGGCTGGCGGAATGTTTCAATGCCCGGGGGCTGAATCCCGGCCGGTATTGTGGGGTTAAGTGGGCCGTGTGTATATGTATGTGTTTGTGTTTGTGTGCGTCGTCTGGGGGTGAGGATAATGGATTGACAGGCTTCGTTAGCAGGAGCTGAGCTGAGGTCAATCGAATCGCAGGCAAACTTTCAAATATATCACTGGAAATCAGCAATCGATTCCGGATGCAAATCGTAATCGATAGAAAGTAAACATACGTACATCCTTGGGTTAAGTTTGCAAATTGGTGATTAGATATGCTAGCTTATAGGAAAAGGGAAGGATAATCTTGGAAAATATATGATTACATATAGTGAACTATAAAGCCATAGCGACTGTTTTTTATATGAAATTTAATTAGGATAAAAACATACTTTATAGAACACAAATTGTCTTTTTTCCTCCTAAAATTTTCATCCATCCATAGACTATCCTTTGCACATCATCCGAATATCGGTAAGCTCCTTCAATTTCAATTTAACCCCATCAATCGAGAGGTAAGGAAATTCATACCGATGCTGCAGCACCGCAAGAATCATCCTTCCAACTTTCTATTTTCTGTTTTTCAACACTCGATTGTATCCTCCGACTCCTCCTTCGGCCATCTCACCTGGCTCAAGTGTCGCCTTTTTTTCTGTAGCCTTCCTTGGGCAAACACAGACGACACTTCTTCGGCTTCAGCTGCGTTTTATCTGCTCCCCGATTTTCCAAGCGTTTAGGCAACAATAACAGCAACAGCGGTCAGAGAGCCAAGGCGAGTAAACAAAAGTCGGACTTCAAGTCCTTCAGCGGGTGTCCTGCCATGGCCTGTTACTGAGGGTGTCTCTAATAAAAGTAGCTATAAAATGGATTAATTATAAATTAAAATATATTTAGGGGTATTTATAGAAGAGAATAGTAAGATAGTAAAAAAGATTTGTTGCAAAGAAGTTAAAAAGTAAAAGTAAAGAAATTATTCTGCAAAATTAAAAATTTTCATTATAATGAACCCATAAATATTGTAAAATAATAATTTTAATCTAACAAAATTTAAATTAAAATTTATTTCAAAGTATGTTTACAAAACAGTATTTATTTAAAACTTATATTCAAATATTTAAATCTTTTTTGATATTTTTCTTATAATTAAATTATTAATAAAAATCCCATTTTATTTATTTAAAAATTCTGTAAGTGATCCCACTTTCTCCAGAAAATAGCCAAGTGACCAGCATCGCCTGCAACCTTCTGATTTTCCCTTTTTCCTGACGCTGTCCACACTAAATGACGCTCGAGGGCAACGACAAGGACTCGACGCCGGCGCCGCTGCCAGCGTCGAAAAGTCAAAAGGCCACGACTTGGTCTAAACTGACTTTGGCTTTTCAGGTATAATTAATCTTGTTTAGCTCTTGTTGTTGCCCGGACTGCTGCTGCTGCTCGACTCTGTCTGTCTCTCAGTCTGTCACCCAGGGCTCCGCTCCCATGTTGTTTGTTTGTCTTTCCATTCGGCTCCAGCTCCTTGAACAGGATATTCGCCCCTTCTGGAAGCGCTGCCCAGTAATGTATTTAGAACGAGTTTAATTTGCTCGCCAGCACATTTTTCTCCTTGGCCGAGAAGAAAGGGGGAGAGAGCGAGAGTCCTGGGCCAGGTTAACTATTAATTTTCGGCCCCTGAGCAAGATTAACGAGTGCATGATTGCCTCAAATGGTCTACGAAAAGGGGGTGGAAAGGCAGTGGGCGGTGGGCGGTGTCTTAATGCCCAAATTCATGGCATACTTCAAGGCGACCCTAGACCGAAATTTATTTTCGTCCATTGCAATTTTGTCGCCATTTTCAAGTTGATTTTTATTTTGTTTTTTTTTTTTTTTTCGTTCGCTCAGGTTCAGGCTCAGGCTCAGGCTCAGGGTGGGGGTAGTTTTTTTATCCTTCCTATTCCGCCAACTGCAACTTCTTCAGCTTCTTAGTCCTTTTTCTTGAGGGTGGCCACCAGGGCGGCGGTAATTAATTTTGTTTCATGTCACAGCTGCTCGGTGAATTTATTTTGTTTACAGTTTGGCCAGATAATTGCACTTCAGTTTGCATAGCACAGTTTGAAAAGCATTTTATCAAATCATTATAAGAACTTTAATGGGGTTTCTTATAGATTGAGAGAAAATTTAATAGATGTGTGAATAGAAATATAACAAATAATATCTCTCGTCATTGGTTGGTTGTTTGTTAGAAATTTTCTTTACTCGTTATTAAATCGTCTTTCTAAATAGTCAGACTTCTTTACTCGTCCTTTTTAATTCTCGTTACAAGTTCTCGTCGTCTTTATTTTACTCAAATTTGCAAGTCGTCATTAGAAATTCTTTCCATCTTTACTCGTCATTGCTACTTTTCGTTCTTACTCTAAAAGTGAACTTTTGGCATTCTCGCTGAATATGAAAGTTGTTTAGCTTATTTTACTGACGAGTAAGAGGATTCGTTCTAAGACAGCTGTACATCCAAATTTGCTGATGTTCTCTGACAAGATCTTGGTTTTGTCAGAAAGCCAAAGTTTTGATTTATTTTCCCAGAAATCGGTTTTCCAAAAATGATTTTCTTTCAAAAATAACTCATTGATTTCTGGCTTTGGTTTCCCTTTGGCAGAAGAGATCTACGAACAATTGGGAATCCAAATGAGAAAACGGAAAATTGTAAAATGAAGAAGCATTTCGCATTGATTTTGCAAATCTGTAAGCCCAAACCGGAGAGGACCTCTCAACCTCTCGACACGAAACGAAACGAAAACTCTGACAAAAATTGCTTTCCTCTTCTCCGTCGTTGGCTTTGTTTTGTGTCCAAAAATGCTGCTCGTTTTCGCATTTCTTGTTGGCTGTTAAGTAAAATGTTTTCATTGTATTTGAAATGCTGCCAGCAGGAGCAGGAGCAGGAGCAGGCAGAGGCAGGCGAAAGGACAGGGATTGGCTGCACTATGTTTGTTTGTTATTGCAACAAAGCTGGATGTGTTTTTGCAGTTGACACCTGAAATGCAAACACATTTGCCACAGCCGCTGAACAGGATCAGCTTTGGAATCAGGACGACGGGACGAAGAATGCAGATTACAGAAATGCAGATGCACCAGCTGCTGCTGCTTGTGGACCAGGATGAGCACCAGAAAGAGTATATATATGCGAGTGTGTGCGTGTGTGCCTGACAAGCTGCAGTTGTTGCACATGAAAGAGTTCGAAAGGCAAAAGTCTTGTTTTCATTTTCCAGCTACACGGAAAAGTCGAGCCAGCGCTTGACTCTCGAACTTGCCGCCGGAGGTCACTGCCAGTTGACCCAGAGTCTGGCATCCAAATGATTTCCAATATGTAACAAGCCATAGCAAGTCCCAACGTTTAATCTATTAATCTATGTATTTTATTATAAACCAAAACCTTAAAGTTGATGTTATGAAAAGGGTTACCCAACTTTGCTCAGAGTAAGCGGACTGAAAAATCAGTTTCCCCCCCTCCAACAATATTCGCTGTGTATCCCCGATCGGACCTGGGTAAGCCGTAGTCCTCCTCCTTGATCCCTGTGCTGGAATTTTCGACCTCTGCTCGGCGCTGACAGCCTTTGGACCGCATTTGCATTAAGTGCCGCTTAACACGGAATCTCAATATTTTATGCAAAGTACTGTCCTCCGCCTCCAGGCGCGGCGGATCCTTTTGCATTGCCGAAATGTTGGTGTCCTGCTGCGACTGTCGGGTTTCAATAACTTCCAGGGGTAGGACATGAAGTCTGCGAAAAGCCCATGAATCACGGCAAGTCCTCCTGCGGCTCCGATTGACTGTCAACGGGATTTGGTTGCATTGCATCTGCTTGTGCTGCTGCTGTGGGCTTGGCCTTTGCGTCCTTCTGCTCCTTCTGCGATTTCATACACATAAAGTCCTTGGGCACCTGAGGCAGTTTTCAGTGAGGGTTCTTGTGTGGCTTCCTGAAATATTTTTAGTGTGTGGTGTGATGTATGGAGAGGTTATACCATATACTAAGCCATATGTACTAAAGATATAAATAATGTTTGTTTTAAATTTATAATTTTTTAAATATGAAAGTCGACCTTGAACTCAACTCGCTCGTAGTTTCACGATCATGTTCTTTCTCGTTGCCTTGATCATTTATTGATTTCGTCGTTGTTACTCGCTGCTTTTGTTGTAATTTTTTAAATTTTGAAAGTCGGTTTAGCTTCTAGCTTGAAATCTACTCTCTCCATCTTTCTCGCTCATGCCTAGCCTCAAATTTTTCGTCCTTGTTAGTTGTTGTTTTCGTTATTCCTTGCCAAGATTTGTTCCTGCTTTTCTAAATGGTAATTGCTTAGGCTTATACCTTGGTTGTAGTTTAATTTTTAGAGATGATTTGGTAAATAAAAGATATTTTATAATGGATAACAAATAATGAATGGATAATGGATTTCGATTCTTTCAAGTAACTAAAATAAAAAAGAAAGTAACTTCTTTTATAATCAAATTGCCTTTCTCTTCGAACTGCTTCTGCTTCGCTGCTTTGATCCCTTTATCCATTTACCTGGGCAACCTTTCAGCTCCCGTCCATTGTGGCTGAATTTGTGCATTTCGGCGATTGCCTAATGCAGCGTTGCATAATTTCAGCAAAAATCAAATATTTGAGCGCGAATCTTTTGTGCCCCATCTACTCTACGTACTAACCTTTACTCGCGACTTCCTTTCTTTTATATTTTTTTTTGTAGAAACCGGAGCAGTGAAGCAATCGTCGGAAGGGCAAACAAACTTTTTGCCAGCTCGCCAGTTAATTTAGTCAATTCAGCGAGCGACCTGACCCCGGGAACCCCTTGAAAATAAGAGTAAGGAACCTGCATTACCTCATAAAAAAATAGAATGAAAAACCTGCATTCAGACGGGTGCATTACGTTTCATTTGATTCAGCTGCTGAAATTCTGTATGCAGTGCGAAAATTGCAAACTAAGTCAACAGAAAATTCCCTCAACCTCCCCGAAGCATGCGGGGGATACCCTGATTAAAATTTAAGTTGGCTTTTGCCTTGGCTGGCTAAAATTTCACTCACTCTCCCGCATTGTGCACATGCATACATAATTGGGATTGTGTTGCAGTTTGGCCACGCAATTAGCTAAAATTTAAGGTGAAACCAGCTTTTCTCGGGAGGTGCATATCCACGGCTCAAGGCACGGCAATTAGGAGAATTTCTCGATGTCTGGTCTACTGGTATCTTGGAGTCCACGGGGACAGTTGGCCAAAATAAATGGCCTGGCAAATTCGGGGCACTAAATCAGTGCAATTTCATATCACACCACATTACTCACCGGTAGCCTGTTGTTTATTCGTAATGCATTTTTGTTATATATCTCCCCTATATACATATATATTTATATGTGTGTATACCCGGCCTGTGCAATTTTGCTAAGCAAACTTTATGTTCCCCCACCAAGTGGCCATATTTCTAGTGCCCCTGGTAAAAGGTAAGAGCCGAGAAAAAGGAACCAAGGAGCAGGAATGCAAATTTATGGTCAGACAAAGTTGTGTAGACGTTGCAAGCGGTGGCAGCAATTATATATTGCAAAGGGGGCTACGTTTCCAGAGGGGCCAAGGGGCAGGTGACCAGAGGGGCCAAAAGGTTAGGTGGCGGGGCAAAAGTAAAAGTGCCCCCAAGGTGCAGCATAAAAATGATTAAATTTCCCCCGTGGAAAAATGTATTTTTTCCCCGTTTCGAATTTCTAGGACAACCTTCGATGGGGAATCCTCTTGGTTTTTAATAAATATTTCAGCTTTCCTTTATCCTTTTCTTTTAGAGGAAAACTCTATAAAAATTAATCGTTTCTTCTCTGAATAAGAGGCAAACCCGTTCTGCTTACTTATTTATGTGTATAACTTTTGGCCAACTTATTAAGTAAAGTGGTTTGGCCCAATCCAGAAGCCATAAGCTCTATCAGAAAGTTGTAAAAGCCGCTTCTCTAATATATACAAAGGCACCTTGAGAGCCGGAGCAAAGATTTACTTTGGCAACATTTCAATTAGGAGCACATTTTTGTGCTGATCAATAGGGAAAAAGTTTTGGCTTGGCCGCAAAACAATGGCAGAGCAGAGCCAGGACGAAGTCTCCTTCGTCTCAAGAACTGCAGACGTTGGCTAAAAAACCCAACCCCATTCCTCAGACTCTCCTTCATTCCCCCCAATTTGTCCCTGTTATGCAAGAGCCTGGCTTCCACCTGGCGAATAAATTACGCACGCACATTTGTCGCTCGCCATCTCGCTTTCGCTGTCAGCCACCGCCGCCACCTCTGCCACTTCCGCTTCCGCTTAAGCCGAGGCATCCACTTCCGGCCGACGCTGCCACTGCTGCTGCTGCATCCTTGTGCCGGCATAAGTTAATGCGTCTTTATAGGCAATAAAATTTAAGTTTGCCGACTCCCCTCGCTGGCTGGTTAAATTTTTCATGAGCGATCCCGTCTCCCTCCTGCTCGCCCAATAAGTTTGTGCTACCAAAAAAGTTTCCCTAAAACTTAACAAAATTTAGTGGTGCCTGGAAAGTGGCAGTGGGAGTAGTGGTCGTGGTCCTGGTGCAGGTCTTGGTCCTGGCCATTGGCCCCAGCTTGTTGTTCTTGTTAATTGAAGCGTTTGGTTAGTGCAGAAATTAAGTTGGCGGCGGTCTTGGCCACTTGGGCACTTTTACTTACCGTTTTCGAAACATAATTACCAGTTAATTTTTTATTAAGCAGCAATGAAAGGCGTCTGCTGCGGGAGATAAGGCAAGGATCATGAAGTCAAGACAGCTTAAAATACACTTTACACTACACTTTATTTAATATCGACTAAATCAGCTCTTAAAAACTTTAATTGTTGGAAACATGACAATCTGTTGAGCCCTCACAAGCGTTCAACACTGGCTTTAGTATCCCTAACCTTTCGGGATTGAACCCTTTAAATTATTACTAATTCCCCCAAGGACATTTATTGACACGTAAATTGCTCCCCAGCAACGGCAACAACAAGTGTGGGATTGGGTTCCTTGTTGTCCTGTATCCTTTGCCCCGCAGGTGTAACAGCAAGGTGTACGTGCTGTGCAAATATTTTGCTTGGCACTATTAAATTTTACTAAAAACAAACGGAACGGTTCCCGCTCGTCCATGCCCACGTTGGAGCAATTTTTAATTAACGTGATTAAATTAATTTAATGAGCTCTCTTCCTCGTCCGCTGCTGCCTTTAAACTCACTTTAAGTGACAATTAAATTTTCATGTCCTGCCCGAGTGTGTGGTGGTGCCAGTGCGAGTGCGAGTGGGTGTGTGGTGTAAGGACTACGTCAGCGACAACGAGACGTAAACATAAACGCCACGTTACGTGTTATGTACGACAGGAAATGATTTTTACGATGCCCAGCAGCAGCAGCAGCGGCAACAACAACCGCACCACATGTCTCATCAACGTCAGCTAGCCAACATCCTTCGTGGCGGAGTAGGGACATGGAGGAAAACAGAAGGGTTGGGGCGCTCGGGAAACTCCGCCGACAGGGAGAGGACACTTTGGAGCGGCATTATCATTAACAACATCATGCGAAAGTGGCCGCCTGCTTGGGCTTGGAGCGCATATACACAAATGCACAGAGAATATATTATAAAATTAATAAAGTTATTATTAATAATTGAAATAATATACTCTTTGAATTTATCTAAAAAATAATCATTTTATTAAGTCTGGAAACATAAAGTAATCAAGAAAGTTTAAAGTTAAATAAACACCTATGAATACCTTACTTTTTCTATTTCACTAAGCTTACCACCCTTGAAAGCCAGAATTTAACTCTTTATTGATACGTAATTTGATTTCATTTTATAGTCTTTCCTCTCAGTGTACTATATATCCCACGTTCGCTCCCATATCGCACACACATTGTCAATTGCCGGCGCTGATAAGGGGCGGGCGGGTGAGGTGCCACCGCCTGATAATAAAGCAATTTCTGTGTTAATTTGTATGCCATGACCGTGTAACCCCACTTGCCCTAATGGATGTTCTCCGGCCAGATACTGCGGCCAATTGAAGTCAGCGATATGAGGGATAATCCCCAAGAATGGCAGATAAATGTCGGCAACAAGGGAAGCCAGGTGTCCGCCATGTTTCTAACTTGACGGAATAAGTACAAATTAAAATATGAATTAAGGTTACGAATCCCAACATTTTATATAAGCAATATTCTATAAAATATTTGTAGAAGAAATGATCTTTTTCACATAAAAATATACATTTATTTACATGGATAAATAGAAGATTGCAGATAAAATTTAAGTTAAATGGGTTTATTTAACTATATTTATCTTAAATTGTATAAAAATATTATGATTAATTGCGATTTATAAGAATATAATGCAATACTCTTAAAAATCTCAAGTTTATAATTAAATTGTTATACAATTTAAAGCAAAAATAGTTAAAAAAGACATTTGACTTCAATTTTATTTTTTATTAACGAAATTAAACGCTATAAGTTGTAATACCCTTATAAGCTATGGTTACCCTACACAAAAAATATAGATTAATTAGGAATGTGTCAATGACGCAACATTGCCTACACCTCATTGAAATATTCCATGCTTTTATGGCTTAGAACTTACCCAACCTCCTGACCTCAATTGTATACCCTTTAAGGGTATTATAATTTTAGTCAGCAACACTCCAAAGAAATCATTGCACAACCTATATAATTAATCAGCATTAATATTGCTCAACCTATTCATAATTTATAATCTTAATCAGCATCAACAGCCGAGTCGATCCTGCGTAAAACAATATATATATATATTTTTTTTCAATTTTACATAACTGAAATTCTCAAAAAGAGCAAATTCATTAATTTTAAAAGATTCCTAAGATTAAATAAGTGCAGATCATTTAATCTTTATAAAACTGGAACAGAAAACAAATTGAAATTTATGAACTCCCTTTGACAACTTTAAACTTAGAGGGTATGGAAACTTCGACTTCCCGAAGTTAGCTTTCTTTCTTGTTAAAAATAGTTTTACTTGCAAAGAATTTCCATTTGCACCTTACCCTCTTAGGGTTGAGTAATAATCTCTGGCAATTTTTCAACAATGCGGCACTATCAACCGGACAATTTTCACCTTTTTCGATATCAATAATCCGCACCCATTAATTACACTTGGTTAGGAGTCAGGGGACGGGCACTCAGGTGAGTGTCGGGAGGGCAATATTTTGTGTCCGCTGCCAACTAATTGCAACGGTTACGACGCCATATGGCCACCAAGTCATCGAAAAGGGGAGTCCCCGAAGGACCTAGTATCCTGCATTCGAGCCAGCGATGCAGGGCGCGTTGGTGTGTGAAATAGACAACTTACGTGGCCATCTGTATGCGTGTGTGAGAGTGTGTGGGAGGATGCCAACTTCCTAGGAAAAATGCGGAGGAAAATTGCAAGTTTCTTTGCCTCCACGCCTCCGCTCACCAACTCGCCGTACTCTTCCTGCACATTTTTCACTGCCATGTGCCAGGTTCATGTCGTTTGCCTTCGCCCCTTCTTCCCGGACTTTTCCCTTTTGGTTTTTCCACTTTTATTTTCGTCTTTTTTTTCTCTCTCAGTTTTAGTTTTCCTGCACTGGCACTTGGGGAATTTACGTGTGCATGCATACGCTTAGTTTCCCATTCCCCGCAGAAAAGGGAAAGCAAATTTGAGAGCCAAGTTCCCTTTGTCGGCTTGGCCTCCTTTTGTTTTCTGGCTCTGCGGTTAAGCAGAAATAATGCATGTGGGATGTGAGCATTCTTAGGCGAAGATATATGCAGATGCATTCCCCTCCGTGCCGACATAAGCCCAAGCCATCAACAATATCTCAACTAATGACAGATTGCAGGATGCTCTCGTACATTACCTTTTCACAATTCGCCAAATAGCTGACACACTGAGTTGTTGAAGAGTATGAATTAGTTTTTAAGAGGTCTTAGCAATATATTATTTTCCAAAATAAAAACAATAAATATACTTTCAAATCATAATGCAAATGTTTAGCTTCTGGATATGTTTTTCCCTATTTTTCTTTAGGTTGATTTATAAGTTAAACTGTACATTATCTAAACCAGGGATCGAAAATAAGAGCTATGAGTGAAATGAAAATTAATAAAAATGTATAAATAACATAACTTAATTTTCAAATTGGAAAATGCAAAATTTGTAGTTTTTTATTTGCTCTAAACTATTGCCGCTTCAGCCTGCTGACTATTAACCATATAAATAATATAGCCTGAACAATTTGGTGTATGTTACGTATATCCTTGTAGCTTGTAACCACTGAGAATCGATCCATTTCGGTCATATAAATATATATATAAACACCGAGCTTTTGCTGTTTGGGCTTTTATATAATTTATCCCATTCAATAACAGCTTTGGATTATAATAGTATTTTGATCACATTTATTTCACAGACTATAAAATACCTGGCAAGGGTATTAAAATGTAATTACCGATAAAACATCCACGAAACCATGACACCCAAGAAACCCGATCAAGAAAAAGTCCCATTTAATTTTTTTTTTGTAATTTATTTCTTGTGTTTTATTGTATTTCATTGTTTTTGTTGTTGTTCATTGATGTTTGTTGTTTTCATGTTTTGTTTTTTGTTGTTGTTGTTTTTTTTTTTTAATTTTTTCCCATTTACTGCTAAATAACTTTAAATGTTGTATTTTCATTATCAATATAATTCATTCTTCGTCATCTTTCTCACTTGCCAGCTTCTTATTCATTTTCATCATATCTTTCATCTCTGACTTCTTGTCGTTGTTGTTGTTGCATTTTGCAAGATTTGTTTTCGCTTTGCTTTTCCTTCCTGGTTCGTTCTTTACATGAATAATAACTAAATTTGTTGTCATTATAATAATAAATATAATAATAATAATAATAATAATAATAGGTAATAATGATTTGTTTATTAAATATTTTTAAAAAATTTTCGTTTTTTTGTGTGGTTTTTGTTTTTTATATTTATTTTAGGAGTATATGTATCATCGCTATCATTTATCATTCGTCACCCAAACTTGTTCTCATCGTTATTCTGTCCCGCGGGGGGATCTCTTCCTGCCAAAAACTCCGTATCTTACGAACTATTATTCCAATTCATCTTTATTTGTATATGTGTATAGTTAAGTTGTATATACTAGTTCATTAATGTATATTTAATATATGTTTAATACAATGTATATTTGTAAAAAATAAAACAAACTACAAAAATATATATGAACACAAAAATAAACAACGAACAACAATTATTCCCTCCCAGACTTCCTTCCTTCCGCGAGTATCACAAACACAAAAAACGACGTAAGACAAAGAAATAATATGTAGAAACTTAACTGAAGTACAAAACAATATGGATACGAGATATAGATAGGACAATCGAGGGCGGGGTGGGGCAGAGGGCTCGACTTCGGTCTCTGCGTGAAGAACATAGCGAAAAATTCGTTGATATCACCTGACAAAAATGAATAACTACTTACAGTACGTACAAACATATGCCGTGTATCATAGTGTAATGCCACAGTATGATTTACCGCCTGATCTTGAGTAAAATGAACTGTCCTCACACTCCTCAATAAGGATCCTCCTAATTTGCTTTACTCTTTTATCCTGCTCTCTCAGTAGTACAATAAATTTAGTTTTTCTTTACGTTGCAACATTCAGTAATTGTATTTTTGTTTTTGTTTTTGTTTGTTTTAGTTTTAGTTTCGTTTTTGTTTTTCTTTCAATAAACACATCACATCATATTCACAATTAATAATCATAATGATCTAATATATATGTGTAAATATAAACTAAAATTAACAATAATAACTATGACTTACAATGAAGGAGACTCTACACATAACTACATTAAACCCCTCCTCCCTTTCTGTTCCTTCGTCCCAGAAATATTTTCTTGTATTGATTATAGTTTCTGCTTCTGCTTTCTGCTCCTGCTTTCTGCTTCTTATGCTCGGGCGCCATGTACACGCTTCAAGTGAAAACTATTCAGAACGTTGAAAGGATCGCATCGAAATCAATATGTATATATATTGGTGTATATATTGGTTTGATGTTAAGGCAAATAAAAGTTTCGTTTCTAGTTTACAAACTCGTGCTATTCTACATGCGCGTCTACACATACTAGGGAGATGTCAAGTCGAACCGAATTCCTCCGAAATCTCTTATGGTACAATGATTCTATAGTGTCTATATGTGTATGCAGTTTAGTTTGCTTAGTAACTAGGATTTCTCATTTCCACTTATTTGAATTGCATTTTTTTCTCATTTTTTAAACTTTATTTTGTATTTTTTTTTTGTGTTATTTTAAGAACATATTTATTTTTTACACAAAACTTTATTTTTTTGTTTGCCATTTTGCAGCTTATTGTATTACTCATTTGTCGTTATTATAATAAATGTTAGTAACTGTTAAAATGTCGACGAGTTTTAGTTTTGAGAATCTACGAGTATGTGTGTTTATAATTTATCATTAATCATTTATCGTTTATCATTTACTTTACTGGTTTATGTTAGCTAGTTTAGTTTATTTTATTTGTAATTATTCGTTTACAACTGTTCCACTTGCTGTCGCCACACATAGAATTAAGGTCTGCTTATAATGGACGGAAACTTATTAGGCATTCTTATTTGGAGAGTACGGGGAGTACGAGTAAGTTGTCTTGCGGAGGCTTCGAAGAGAGCGAGCTGAAGTTTAGTACTACGATTAGGATAAGGTGTTAAAGAGAGAGAGAGTGGGACCCAGGTGATAGTGATAGTAGTTGCGATGATGAAAACAAATTTCCGTATATTATAGCCAGCCCTTAAATGTATATGTAGGTAAATCTGTTATTGTTGAACAATTATTAGCTAGATGTCGAGTATTATTGGTGTTATCCGTTATTGAATGGAGATATTCGTACGCTTGCCTCGAGATGGAACCAATTTAAAAATACGTTTAACTATCCTGCTAGCAGCGGCTTCCCTAATATCCCTTACTCTGCCTGCCTGCCTCAGTTAAATTATTATTCCTCGTTCGTTTTCGTTTTCGTTTTCATTTTCATTTTGTTTCTTTAAAAGATCACATTTCATGTTTAGTTGCCTTTAGTAAATATATATATATTTGTGTTAATGTATATATATATACGTGTACAGACATAAATATATGTAGTATATATACATATAGTGTATATACGTATGCTTGTATATATAATAATTAGTTTCCGTTCTGCAATTTATTGTAATTGTTATTCTGTGTGTTCGTGTGTGTTCCAAATACAAGTTGTTCGAGTGTGTTTAAAAAGAAGTCACAAGTCGTCTTAATTACAACAGAACCGTCATGGGAAATAAGTTCAAGTCGCATATAGTGGGCAATGGCTATATACATATATAGTGCTTACAAATCGGTTTGCATAGGAAGAGATATACATATAATAGTACGATACAATTTCGATTTCTGTGTGAGCTTACTCGGGGCCTTTCATTCACTAGAGAATTCAGCTAAATGATACACTTTAAAAAAGTCTCCGTCTTTGTTTGTTGCTGCAAAAAATGCTTATCGCTTTAGATTTGATTAAATTTGTGGCTGTTCACCGCTTCGATTTTGTTTATCAGTGTGGTTTTTGATGCTTCCTTTGTATATAAAAAATATGGCTTCTCTGGCTGTAGTTCTGCTGATTTATCTTGATCGTTATTATAAAATGTAAAAAAAGATTATGGTTTCTGTACTCTGTATCTGATTTCTGCTTTCTGCTTAATAAAATCTCCGTATGCACATCTGGATCGTTTGCCTCTCGCTTGTAGTAAATCGTTGTTGCAAAAATAGGACGTGACTGTACTTTTCATCTTCATCCTCATCGCTATCGTTATCGTTATCGTTACCGATATTATTGTTATTGTTATGAATTTATTATTAGTTGTTCTGCTGCTTCTTACCTATGGCCTATGTAGATTCTGTTTTGTTTTGATTAATTTTGACTATTTGCCATGGAGAACTGCTCTGTTTGTCAGGCTTAACCTTAGCTAATATTAACACTCCTCACTAATTGTTTATCCCCTTTTATGTACCGGTATTCACTTTTATTTTGTATTTTTATTTGCTTTGAAATATGGAACACTAGAGTTTAAAATAGTTTGTAACTAATTTTAATGCAACTGCGCTCTCCTCTCCTATTTTTTCGTCCTCTTATTAAGTTCAATTTTTAATTGCTAATTTTCCTTTTTTTTTTTTTTTTTGCATTTAACAACACTCTTTTTGTTTTCGTTTTTATTTCGGTTTTTGTAATATTGTGTAGAGTCGTCACTCAATATTTTCCCTCTAATGCATGTCACTTGATGTGCAAGTCGGATGCTTACACCTTTAAGTCTTGCTATGCGTACGAAGGAGTTCTGCAGAGCCCCAAATAGTACTTTCGGTTCTTATTTTTGTAAATAGTTTGTATCAACCTTTAATTTTCATCAAAAACTTCAATTGCTGTACCTTGTGTGAGAGTGTATTAATGTTCGTAGAATGTGATTGTTGAAGTTTTTCCTTTCTAGACTTTAGACCTTCAGCCAAGTTCTGCATTTGCCTTTTGATTTGTTCCAATTTCAGCTTGGAGACTGGGGATTGGATATTCATGATTGGTATACGTATCGTGTGGCTTAGGTTGTGGAGAATATATATGCAATATAAGTTATCTAGGTGAAGTGTGGAGTTGACAAAAAACGAGTATTCCGATGAATTAGGTAGGTGACAAAACTTTTAATTGAAAAACGCCTATGCGGTGTGCTTTCGGAAATCGCTGGAGATTTGAAAACGTACATTTTGACTGTTTAAAAGTAGGCAATGATATATAGTTGAAATTCTGTGAATTCTCAGTAGCCTTTGCTTTGATAGTAAAGATCTTTACAATATCTAGTAATATTTCATTGCACACTTTTGGGTGCCCGAATGAATTCCTTTCAAATCTCTAGAGATTTCACAAACGACACACTCCGATTTTACTGACTTAATATACGATGCTTCTGGGGAAATGAATGGAGCCGCCTCCTGATGCTCCTCTGACCCAGGCCCCCTTCTAGATGCAGGTCGACGGCGCTGCCACTGTTGCAGGCGCCGCCATGGTGATCGTGGTGGCCGGCATGGCAGCCACTGTGGTGGCCACCACTGTGCCCATCTGCGATGGATAATGATGACCCACGTAGGCGTGCTGCTGTTGCTGCGGCGGCGCCGGCTGGGCGGTGTACTTCAGCAGATGTTGCTGCGGTGCCGCCTGCAGCGAGATGAAAGGCGTCGCCTGGATCGGGATGCAGTTGGAGTTGTAGTCGCTGCTCAGCACCAGAGTGGGCGTGGCATCCGTGGTGTAGTAGGCCGGAGAGGCCTTCAGGAAGGTGGCCTGCTGGGGATACTGCTGCTGGGGCGTGGGCATGGTGGCCGTCGAGGTGGTGGACAGCGTGGTGGCCGAGGAGAGCGTGGGCGAGGTGGCTATCGAGCAGGAGGACGACGAGGAGGCCGACGAGGGCGAGTAGGGGGAGCTGCAGTGGTAGGTGATGGTGTGCTGCTGCTGATGTTGCTGCTGCTGCGAGTGTTGCTGCTGCGCGTGTTGCTGCTGCTGCTGCTGATACATGTTGCTGGCGTGCTGCTGTGCTGCCTGCTTGCTGGCGTTGCTGTGATAGTAGTTGTTATTGTTGCTGTTGCTGTGGTAACTGAACTGCTGCTGCTGTTGCTGCGGCAGAGGCTGCTGTTGCTGTTGCGGCTGCTGCTGTTGCTGCTGCTGCTGCGGCTCGATGATGATCAAGTTGCTGGCGCCGTTGTAGGCAGCTGCTGTCGCAGGGTTGGGAACAGCAGCCGCCGCCGCCGCCGCCGCCGCCTGCTGGTCACTGGGACTGGTGATCATGGCCGCCATGATGTTGGCCGGCGGCAGGACAATCGGTATGTGGTAGTATTTACACTGCTTGCGGCGGCACTGGCTGTTGGCATGGTCGCGGCAGACAGCAACACGTTGATCAATCACCTCGACCTTGTCATCTGTCGGGCGTGTCGTGGGAGCGTTGGAAAGCGGGGGATAGAGAAGAGAGAGCGGCACGTTAGTAACTCACAGGTAGGACTGGGCGCAGGCTAGTAAGTTGGTTTTTGGCATTAGAAAACAGTGAAAGCTTTTCCAAAAATTGTTCAAGTATTTTTCGGTAATAATAAAGTGATCTTAACAGCAGCTGACTCTCAGACAATTACAATCGCATGAGATCTTGTATGAAACGTGGGGAGAACACGAGACTTTGCTGCCCGGAATGGAAACCTCTCGCAAATACTGGTTCTTTACAATATTCCACCATACTTTTGTGTATTTTTGTGTGTGTAATTATCTTGACAGAAAGCCAAAACTCAAATTTATCAAACGAGAAATAAAAGAAGAAAATCAAATTGAATGGTTTTACATTTCTCAAAACAAAGACATCAGCCAATTGGGCAAAACTAAACGGAATTACTGGTTGTGTTCTCCTAACTACAACTTAGGCTTAAATCGGAAATCATCTCAACGTGTCTAGGAGGAGAAAGCACTAAAAGCGTTTAAGATTCAAGATATAGATGTGGAACTAAACCCAAGAGAGCGGGAGGGGAGGGGAGAGTACAGCGAGATATAGAGATAGTAGATAGATAGATAGGTGAACTGAGGGGAGGAAGAACTTAGGCACATGCACTTACCTTCAGTTAAATGAACGAATCTACAATTTAACCGACTGCACATAGATCTATTAAAATCTTGGCACACCGGGAGGGTGTCCAGTAACTATATAGATTGGGCATGAGAGTTTTTTGTTTGTTGTTGTCGTGTGTGTTTTCAGATATATTTTTCGGGTTGTTTTTGGATATGGCGGGATGCAAACGGAAACCAATTCAGGAAATCATAAAGAGTATGTGGGTTTTTGTGTGTGATTCGGGGGAGTTGGTAGTTTTTGATATATATTTTTTAATATATATATATTTCATCGGTTTTCAGTTTCGAAAAAAAGAGAAGAGCAGAAAAAAGAAAAGAAAAAGAGCACAAATTAGTTATATCTCTTATAGTATCGAAATGGTTCACTAGAATGGTTAATGGTTGGTTAGAATAAATACGGTTTCGGTTTTACAATTGCTTGATGTTGGCTGGTGGAGTTCCAGATGTTAGTCGTGGTTAATAGAGCTAACTAGAGATATATGTTGTTATAGGTAGGGGGTATGTCTTCTTATCGGTTTCACATGATACATTTAGAATATATAGATACTCGTATGTTAGGCTAAGTAGTTTTCTCCTCGACTTAAATGGTCTAAAACAAGGCGGCAGAGTGGAAATCATAAGATATGGCGAAACAATAAGAATCTCTGTCTTTGTCTCTTGAGGGGATCTGGTGGGGGGATATACATAACATACATCATATATACCGCATGTGTGTGTGGTGGGGGAGAACTCAAACGTTAGCTTAAAAACAAAGTTTATAAAGTTTGCCACGAAATAAAACACACCGCGAAAGCAGCAAGTATTCGCTCTGAAACTCAAACTGAAGAATCTGGGCCAAGAAAGCTAACAAAAGAAAGCTTCGGAAGCGAAGCGCCTGAAGGAGCCAGCCAGCTGTTACTGCCTGGGGATGGACTCACTCGTATCTCTGTGTGTGCATGTGGGCTAGGGAACTCAACTCAAAAATGATCTCTGATCTCTGATCTGATCGATCTGATTGCTTTTTCTTAGGTTCTATTGGGGCTGTACTGTACTAGGCGGTAACAATTACATATCCTAATAGGCGGCACTAGAAATATAAGAAAAGAGAAGAGAGAGAGAGAGAAGAGAAAGAGAGATCGTAAAAGTGGGGTTAATACTTTTTACCATCGTCGGATCGGGGCGTGGCGAGAGGCCTAGTTTCGGTGCGACAACGAAAGAGGGGGGAAAATCAAAAGCTGCCGAAAAGCACCTTGCTATGTATATATATCTCGCTAAACTGAAGCACACGAAAAGCTGGAAGCCAGGGCAAAAGCTAAGCACACAAAAGATCGGCCTTGGAAGCTTCGCCGGGGAATTATTATCGAGGATTAAGAGTGGGAGTGTCCTAATTACCTAATTATGTAAAAGGTGCCGTTCACTAGCATCGGACACTGAGTGTACAAGAGACCCCGCTCCGGTTGGGCTACACGATATCGAAATATATATATATGTATATATAGAGAGAGAGAGAGAATACACAGAGTTTATATATAAAGTAACATCTCTAGAGTTCGGTTTAGATGTGGGTGGTGGGTGGTGGGTGGGTGTTCTGGTCGTTGTGGCTATGAGGTGTATTTGTGTGTGTGTGTGGTAAACAAACAACTGCTAACAGCTATGACACCCCGAGGTGTGTCCAGCTCTCATGTCTGATGTCTCATGTCTCACGGCTCACGGCTCAGAGCTCCTCCTGACATCACCCATCACCGTCTCGGCCACGCCTTTGGCCCAGTTTGTTTGTTTATTTGCCTGTTTGCTCGCTGCCGATTCCAGAGCTGAGCTGAGCTGAGTCTGAGGAGCGGCCAGGCATTTAATTTGATTAACTGAAATGGGTCACGGGGACTACCTCCCACCCACCTTTTCTCGGCTAACACGAGTACTTGCTGCTAGGTTGTGTTTTATTTCCATTTCCAGTCAAGGGTTCAAAATAAGTAAAACTTAGCATATATACTATAGAGGGAGCAGGCCATGCGGGACAGAGCGCGGTTAGGCAGGGCAGACTGTACCTGACCGCTGGCGTCCGTGTAGATGACACAGGAGGCGTTCAGGGGAATTTTCGGACTCGCTAATCGCGGCCGAAAAAAGCCAACAAAGTCATGCAATATTTGTACAGAAAAATATATATGCATATGGTGTGTAGTGTGAGCGTGTGGTTTGGGTGATAAGAATGGAAAATATATATATGGGTGGACACAGAAATCAAATAGATATATGCATAATCGTTTTAGTTTCGGTTTTGTTGGTTTTCCATGCAGCGTTTGTTTTTTGATCCAAATCCGTGCGTGATTGTTGTTATTCGTAAATTAAATATATATAAATATATATATTGCATGCAAATATGGTGAGAGAACATTGTTGTCATGTTTTAAATATTATTTCATAGATTATTGTTGTTTTTTGCGCATGTGTGTGTTAGCATGTGGAAAAAAGGTAGAAAAATTAGAGGAAATAATTATTTGTATTCGTTAAAATCCACTGAAGATAAATGAAAATTAATTAGTTTGCAGTAAAAAAGACAGAGAGGAGACTTAAAAGTTAAGCGTAAGCTGCATATGCGAAAAACAAACTTTTCTGCGAACCGAAACCAACTTTCCACCTCGTTGACTGTCCGTAATTTTCGCCTTGATTTCGAATTATGCAAATAGAGTTGAAAAAGCCTCGGACAACGAAAAACAGCGCCAAACAGCGGCAAAGGTTTGAGCAGGAAATAAAAGTTTGGGCGCCTCCTGGGCCCCAAAGGACACGAGTTAATAAATGTAAATGTGTGACACCACGCCTCCCCCATTAAAATAACAATGTTTTCGTGTTGTAATTACGGCTTTCAGTCCCCCCCCATCCAGGCCCCTTTTGGCCGGTCGTGTAATTAACTTGTTGCTGGCGCAAAAGTTTACTTTTTTTCCAGCCGGCTTGCTGTTGTTGTTCGCATATGCAAAAAGGCAAAACGCACTTAAAACTATCGTAGATTAGTCGGGTTCAGTTCGGTTCGGTCTGGGGTTTTCGGGGGGTTTTTCGGGGTTTTATAAGCTCGATGGCGGCGGCGGCGGCAGCGCGGCAGGCAAATTAGCAAATTATAAAACTGTAGCATACTTTGTCGGGTTTCGGGTTTCGGTTTGGGGATTTTGGAGGGTTAGTCGACGCTGCAAATAAACGGGGATTAAGGTTTTAACTAAAATAAAAATATATAAACAGCATTCAAGCGCAGGCTTAAGCCAATGGCAAGCGGAAACTGAAAAAGCAGAAAGAAAAAAACATAAACGATGAGTAAACAAATTAATAAACAAATTAAAACTTATTGGGCAGCGGCTATATATGGTATATATAGTAATTGCATTTCGAAGCGCATTTCAAACTTGTTACTGCGGCAGCCGTAAATGCTGGAAATGAGAGGAAAATAAATCAGAGGGCAAGGGTAAGCTCGGTTCGGTTATCAAGCAGGGACAATCGCTCCTCACAGGACATCATCATCATCATCATCACACAGAAACAAAGGCAAATACTTACTACATATGTACATATACACAAACAAGCCTGCAAAAGTCAATCAAATATATGGTAGATAGAAAAATACATGTAGGGGGCAGGCGGCGGTGGCGTAGATAAAATTTTAAAAGGGGAAAGAAACGCAAGAAAACTTTCACTAAGATCTTTGGGTTTACCAGTTTGCCTTGTTGTGTGTTTGGTTTGGGTGTGTGTGTGTGTTTTTTTTTTTTTTGGTGTGTTGTGTGTGTGGTTCTGGACTATATAGCTTCTGGATTCTCCAGCGCTGGAAGCGGTATTTCTATTTGGCACTAGAAGTTCTCGTTCTCAAGCGATTCGCGCGGTGACTTCAAAAGCATCTTCACCTAGAAAGCTTCTCTCGCAACTACTAAACTTTGCTAACTAAGTGTGGGTGTGTTTATATAAATGTGTGTGTGTGTTGTGAAGTGTGGTGTGGTGTGGTGTGTGCATGTTGGTTAAATATTGTGTGTCCTTTATGTTTCAACGACCAAACATTTTACATTTTGCGGATCTTTTCTGATATCCAGCTGTTACGAAAAAGAAAGAAAAAAGTTGGTTTGAAAAGAAACAAAAACAGAAGTCACATGTTAATAACATTTTCTGGCCAACAAGTGTATTGTATAATGTATGTGTAGATCGATGAGCTAAGCAGATCAGATATAGGATATTGAAATTATAATTAAAATTATTTCATTTTCACAAATTCTTGTAATAAAATTCCGGTATATTAACAATCTCCAATCTTCCTTAGCTCAGCCGATCGAAGCTGGTAAAGGACAAACATTTCTACGACGAAGAAAAATAAAGAATATGGTGACATACTTAGCATCTATATAGCAAGGTATCAGTTATCGTATATCGTATCATAGGAATACCGTTATTTTGGAGGGGAGTAAACAAAAGCTTGGTTTTTTTTTACATTTTTTTGGGGGCGGTGCACCAGCTTACCTTAGAAGTGCTTTCATATAGCTTTACCATCATACCATATCATGCCTCAGAAGCCATACACGAGTTATATACGAGTATGTTGTATGTGAACAAACGCAATGTACGAGTAGTAGTAGTAGTAATATCGGTCTCGACAGCGAGCGAGAGCGATTGCGAGAGAGATACGTATATATAGAGGGTAGAAAGAGACAGCCACTTGCAACGTCACTGCGTGATATTTCATACTCAATAGTCATATCGGAATACTTGCTACAAAAAGTTTCTGTTTCATTGAGCACATGCTGAAAAATTACAAATTACGGTCCAATCGAAAGAATCTCAGAGATAAAATCATGTACAACGATAGGAAAATCAACGGAAAACGCAAGAAAGTCCAACGAAATGAAGGTAAAATCAAAAGTAATTACATGAATTCAGGTCGAACAGCAGAAGGTGCTAAGGTATGGCAGTAAAGATCGATATGTATCGACTTTCGAGACGATAAATTGAATTGATATTTATCGAAATCACAAGATATTGAACATTATTGATCATATATCGATAACTTGTAATGAATAAAATTTGCGAATATCGATACTTATTGCCATACCGGACATTTCTCCCCGATATACGTCCTCAAGCGTACTTCCCCCGATAAATTATCCGATTTTCAGAAAAAGACAAGCGCTTTCGACGGGCAAAGGAGTAAGAGTAAGGTAGGTAGAGTATGCTCGAAAGAGACGACGGCATTGTTACTGTTTCTTTGGCAGCGCTCTAAACGCTTTTTGTAATGAACTCAAAGAAAAGCTTCAAGTTGTGTGAAGATCTTTTGTAGGTTTTTAAGATATCATGCTAGGGGTACAGTTAAAGTAAGTCGGAAAATCTTGAGCCTGTGAGAGTTACATCTAGAAGATAGAGATACAAAGTTGCTTGCTTGAAAAATAGAGTCTTAGATTAAAGTAGAGCAAAATGGTTGGCAGAAACTAAAAATGATTCGAAGCATTTTCCTTGGTAACATTACAAAAAGCGCTTAACTCTAGTGAGTATATTGGATATTGACATATATGTAATATATATAATTAAATTCCATACACAAGAACAGCTTTAGTCAAACAATAGGTAATATTTATCTGGATCATCCAGCAAGCCAGGTGTGTATCGAGAGTTCTACCAAAGAAAATCAGGTGTACGGTGTGTGTGAGTGTGTCGGGTGGGTGTGTGTGAGGAAATCAAAAGGGTTTTTCTTTTAGTCGAGCAGAGAGCACATTGAGTTTTACGTACGCCTAGACAGTTACCACCGAGGTTCGTTAATAAAAAGAAGCGCTTAGGAAAAAATATCGATATCGAAATCGAAATCGAATAAGCTTGACTTAACTTAAATCTTTAGCAAAATGAGAATACCAACTGAGACGTAAAATCATAAATACACCAAACTAAACACAAATCGAAATAATCATTAATCGTTAATCGAAACAGCCAACAAATAGAGAGAGATAGAAAGAGACAACGCACAGCAAACTGTTGTTTATGGATTAGTAGTGGGTGAGAAAGAGAGAATGTTAGTTTTGGTTCGATCACTTTCCAAGGTTTTCGAGTAAAGAAGCCAACAACTTGTTTTACGGTTTTTACAATAAAACGTATATAATATAATTTCAATATAATTTGTTTGTCTTTATAATAATAATAATACGACTAATGTTAGCACAGATATAACATATTCATTAGTGTTTTGCTTGTGTATAGATGTGTGTTTTTGTGTGTGTTCTTCGGCATAAATATGCATATATGTATTTAAATGTTATGAATAATTCCTTCTTCAATACTTGTTTGCTTGCTCTGTTATTCTCATCTTTGACATGCAATCGAATTGCCATACTTTTTCGCTCACTGTTCGTCGATGGGAGAGTGATAGCAAATGAGAGACGGCTTCGGTCTATATTTCCTTTTTCTCAGTGTAACGTGTGTAACGGTTGTGTGTGATTTGATTTCCGGTTGAAGGCTACAAATCAAAAGGAGGCAACTAGGTGGATTCCACTAAACTAAGACTTCTATTGGACGGTACTGTACTTCTATCTATCTTGAAGAAGGCTCGAGACCCACTTGGATAAATGTTGGAGTTGAGTGTGGTTCTCTAAGTGGTTTCGTATATATTAACTCTTTCTTTTCTTTGGTTTTCATCTTATTTGGTATATTGAAAATCAGCCTAACCCATCATCAGTGTGTTATCCTAGGGTGTCAACTGACAATTCATTGCTATATTATTGCATTGTTTTGTTAACATTTTGTTCTGATCTGTCTGTTTGTTGCTGTGTTTTTCTGGTGCATTGCAAAGTTGGAAAAGAAGCGGAATAAAAGATATGAGCTCTTAGATCGGAAATATGCAAGTTGGTTATATCTTGGCGCCATGCAGTGGTGAGTGTTTGGTTTTTATTTTTCTTGGTTTTTGTTTGCTTTATTTCTTAGTTAGTTCGAGAGCGTTTTCTAAACATTTTCGCAGAGTTTTCGTTTGCTGAAAATTATGGCCAACGGCAACAGTTCTACATTTGTTAACGAAAAAAGTAACCATACGACACATACTTTTAGGCAAGACATTGAGATATACGTATGATGGATATAGTAGGTATACTTTTATCAGGATTAGCTTATATATGTTGAGTCAATATTATACTCGTTTGCCGCAGTCAAACGCTGCATGTTTAGTAAGCATCTTCTTATCGAATATATAGAGTAAGCCAAGCATTAGCTGGCCATAGGCGTATATAGTAGGTTTATGTTTAGGTAAATAGTATATTCAGGATTTTACAACTAATTCTCTACCGTTAGCGTACTCATTTTGCTTGCCATTATATTCTAAGAGCTAAAACATATATAGGATGAGATGGCGCTAGTTTCTGGGGGAGGGATCCGATTCCCCTTCTGGGAAGAAGCAAGTGAGGGAAGCGGATTGGGGGATATATAGTATATAGTATAGGTCAGGCAGTCCTACGATTATGTGAGTGTTTCCGTGTGGATGTGAGAGAGATAGCGGGGCGGGGGCGCAAATGAGTCAGATAATTAGAGTCAAGGATTCGGGGATCAAGAGAGTTTTAGAGATAGTGTGTGCTCTGCCCAAAAGCGCTCGGCAATGCTGGTGTTCGGCGGATCGGGATCTGATATGTCTAGATATCAAGGGAGTGTACATTTAGATCGGGAGTGAGATGTGAAAGCGGCACAACAGAAAACGATTATCAGGTGAATACCGAAATAAGTAAATCAAATAAAGTAAAATACCAACACACAATAAGATATATATATTTGTTTGTTCGTAAACTATATATTTAGATAAACACACGGTATTTCAAATAAAACATTAATAAAAACTATCGAAACTAAACTAGAATTAGGATTAGAATTAGGATAAGAATTAGTGGCAAACATCAAATCGTTGTAAGACATTAGGAGTACTTTAATTAAAAACAATTTTACAGAGATTATCGTATATATCGAATAGTAATGTATGATGTATAGGATGTTCTCGGATATGGAGGTATTTTTGCGGGTGCAGGGGGTGTAGGCGGGTAGGCGGGCAGGGGGTCTCTAAGACTTAGGGTGCGCAAGTCAGTGGCAAAATTTTATCTCCGGTTGCTTCGTTCGCTATTATATATCATTTAAAATGGGGAACACACGTCCAAAAATTATATAATAAACTACGCTAAAAACTTGGCGTATAAGTACATAAAACATATATATAAGTATATAAATATCAACGTAAGAAATACATAGAAAAGAACGTAAGGAAAACGGATGATAATCACACGAGATCTAACATTAAAAACTTAGTTCTGCTTGTCAATGATTTTATTCTTTGCTTAACAATTCGGTTACAAAAAGGAAACAATTTATAATACATTAAAGGGGTGGATAGGCGGGAAAGATTTGGGTGACAGATGAAGATCGACAGAGGGTTGATAGATAGATATAGGCAGAGAGAGTCGTTAGAAATCAAAAGGTTTTACATAGTTCTGGTCAAATCTCGAGACAACAGAAGATTAACATAAATCAATTTAGCTGGCTTAACAGTCTGAAAAGGTGTACGGGTGTTCGGGTGTTGGGTGTTTGGGTGTCTTGAGTGTGTTAGAGTGAAACGGATAGAGAGACGTGATCGTGAGCGGTGACTGTACTGTAATATCTGATTAGTAAGCTAGACATACGATTTACAGATCGATCCTGGTCATGTTTATGCCTTTTTCTCTGGAGGCTGAGCGTGTGGAGGATGAGCGTGTGTTAGAGTACATAGTGTGTGTGAGTGTGGGTGTGTATATATCGTATATCGTTTATGGGGTAGCAGCATACAGCACGTACAGCTAGGTATATATGTATATATGTATATCGTATAAGTATTCTATATAAACTAGACAATATTCGTTACGCATTTCTCGTTGCTCAACAATTTTTTAAACAATTACAACAGCATTCACGCTAGCTAGCTAGCTAGTTTAGGAAACAGAGACAGTGATAGAGTTATACAAAGAGAGAGATAGAGAGAGCGCGGAAAAATGGATGATGAGCGGGAGCGAGAGAGAGACGGCTATGCGGACTACCGCAAGTTTTGGGGAACAGGGACGGCGATATGGCAGACAAGCATATGCAGGCAGCAAACTAGCATACACAACTGTACCCAGCATCATCCTTTCGTTCGCAAAAAGCTTATTCCCTATCACAGTTCTTCGTTGTGTCTTCGGCTCCCGCTTTTCCCGCCCTCCCCTATAATTTATCGATTGCTATAAACTAGAGTTGACTAAGTGCTATCCGAAAAAAGGAACTTAAGTAGTACTATCAGCTAACATCTGTTTCTCCTTCCTTCGCGTGCGCTTTGAAAGCTTCGTTTTTCTCGTTTCGTTTCTCGTGCGAAAATGGCAACACTTTTGAGTCACAGTGAGGTTATGTTTCGTTTGTCGAATAACTTAATGGCAAAAAACTATCATCAATTATCGTTTCGTCAGCAAGTTTGGGGCATTTGTGGTTAGTAATTGTTAGAGGCTTGCAGGGATCTTCGATCCCAGAGTTATCGTGTCATGGTTGGTTTCGTACGTTCCTAACCCTATGAGGCCTATGGTACAACTAAGGTCTAAAAACACTTTTCTCCGTTGTGGTTCTATAGTAGAAACTATACCCTTTCCGAGAAAAACTGAGGCACATAATCTTACGTCTTCTTCGATTTGTTAAGCCCTAAAGAATCTAATTAAGTGTGACTTTCCCATCTCTGGGTGGTTTTGGGGTCTTAAGTACAATTTGTTTGTGTGCCTATCCTACCAGGATGCTTCCTAGGAGGTCTTCATCTTCTTGTAGGGATTCAGGACCATGGCACTGCCTTGACTGCCTCCTTGGGCGGCTGCTGCTGCTGCGGCCGCAGCAGCTGCTGCGTATTGCTGCGCTGCAGCCGCCTGAGTCGGTGGCATGGCATAGGTCGCTGTGGGCATCATTCCCGGATAGAAGTAGCTCTGGGCCTGGGCATATGGCAAGGACGAGGGTGCCCGCAGCAGGGCGGCAGACTGATACTGATTCACTGAGGTGGCCCCAGCGGCTGGTGAACGAACGGGAGTTCCCGGAACCGGAGTCGACAGTCCAGAGCTGGTCATTTGACGCAACTGAGCTTGGGCCTGAGCCTGGGCTTGAGCTTGGGCTTGGGCCTGTGCCTGCGCCTGCATTTGCATCAGGGTAGCCATGGACACTGCCTGCTGCTGAGGAGCTTGAACTGGCTGCGGGCCCGCTGCTGCGGCCACATAGCTCTTGTTCAGGGTCAATCCCGTGTAGGCGGCCGCAGCGGAGGAGGCACCCGGCTTGGAAGCCGCACTGGCCACCTTGAGGGCATAGTTCTTTTGGGCCACTTCCTTGGCCAAGGCAGCGGGATCGGTATAGTAGCCGCTGGCACCAGCAGTGGCTTGGGGAGCCAGTCCCGCAGCCGCAGCGTAGGCGGCATAGGCCTGTTGGGCATAGGCGGCCTGAGCCTGGGCCTGGACTTGAGCCTGCACCTGTTGCTGCTGCTGCGCTTGTTGCTGCTGCTGCTGCTGTTGCATCTGGGCCTGGGCGTAGGAGGGACTTGAGCTGGTGAGGCTCACCATGGAGGAGGTGACCCCGCCATAAGGGTTATACAAGTTGCCATAGCTATAGGCGTAGTTGATACGCTGCATGTTGGCCTGAGCTTGAGCCTGCGCCTGCGCCTGAGCTTGAGCCTGAGCTTGTGCCTGAGCCTGAGCTTGAACCTGAGCCTGGGCCTGGGCCTGAGCCTGAATCTGGGCCTGGTTTTGGTAGGACACTGCCGGGGCAGAGGTGGTGGGTGTGGGCAGGATGCCGGTGCTATGACCATTCACCGAGTAGCGCTGGTATGAGGTCTCCCCATTGTGCTTGCTATAGCCCCGACTGGCTGCTGCTGCCGGGTTGCTGCTGCTGCTGATGCTGTCTGCATCGCCATTAGCCTCGTCGGAATATGCCGACTTGAGCTGGCCATTGGTCAGATTGTTATTGATATAGGACAAGTAATTGTTATTGTCGCCATTGGGCAAAGGCAGAAGGCTATCGGCAGTTGGGGCGGAGGAGGAAGCCTCCGAATTGGGATGTGGCGATGTTGCCTCATTTGGTGGCGTGACCGAGGCGGCAGCTACACTAGTGTCTTGTGCTGCACCTGCTGCTGCTGCTGATGCTAGTGTTGCCGTGTCTGTGGTTATTGGTGTGATTGTTCGTGTTGTTTCATTACAATCAGTTATTGGGGGACTTGGATTCGAATTCTGATTCTGATTCTGATTCTGGTCACTGTCTTGATTAATGGCATCACTGCGATCTGCCGTATCGCCGGCCTCACCATCGACAGGGGCGGAAGTAGCCACAGGACCTGCCTGATCGGTATTCTGATCGCCATCATCTTGCTGGTTATCTTGATCGTGATCCGGATCACTTTCATTGTTATTAGTACTTGCTATAGCAGATGATAATGCTGATGTTGTTGCTGTTGTTGTTGTCGATGATGATAATGGTATTATATTGGTATTATTAGCAATTACAGCGTTTATGGTACTTTTATTATTAATATTATTAATCATATTATTACTGGCTGTTGCTGTTGTTGTTATGGCGCTACTTAATTGTAGTAGTTGTTGTTGTTGTTGTTGTAGTAGTTGTTGTTGATGTAGTTGTTGTTGTTGTTGTTGTTGTGGTTGTTGTTGTTGTTGGGGATACTCACATGAGACTGGCACATAGGGCTGCATTAACTGCTGATAGGCGGTCGCACCGGGCTGATAAACTGGAATGCCAGACTTTTCGGCAGCTGGACGTTTGAACGGAACCATGCCAGAGAATTGCTTTAGGTCCGCGCGGGGGAAGAAACACAAGAAGAACAGAGTAAATAATTAGTAAAATTTTTACGATATATTTTAGCTTATTTCCCGCTTAAAGCCTACTGGTAACCATATTATATAAATAACAATTGCTTACAAACGAGCTTGCTTTTTAGTTAATTTTGAGATTTTGCGCTTTGCTTTCTATTTTTCTTTTCGCCAATTTCTATTCGTTCTCATTTTTCTTGGTGAGAATTACCAAAAATTATACGAAATATCACAACGAAAGGATTATTCAAACTAAATCCGAACAGAAAACGAAATGGAAATCTAAACTTAGGCGGAGTACTATATAGTTGGCAACGAAATGGAATCGAAAGTGCGTGCAGGTTGGTGGATAAAGTGGTAAAAGCTTTGGCATTTAACATCTAGATGGTGGAAATATTTCTATTGGATATATATTTATTGAATTTGATTTTTTGTGATTTTTATCCGATCAAATTTAATGTTTTATGAGTGTGGGCACTGAAGCTTTAAAACGTATTTTTTTCTCAAAACTCGATTCCCCTTTTGAAGCATCTTTTGTTTGTTTGTCAAATTTCAATTGTTATTCGATTGATCAATTTTATATTGTTGTGTCTCATATAATGTAAGCGTATTTATCGATTTATCGGTTGATTTTGAATGCATGCATTCCTGGCTTGGTTAGTAGCATGTCTGGATATAACATGTGTATTTATCGCAAGTTATGGATATTCAGGCAGCAGTCTTTATGGTGTATATATAGTATTTATAGTTGGCGGACTACTGTAGGTGGCGATTTTCATTCAGTTTGGAGTACTTACGAAGTTTTCATAGTAAAATGAACCAACCGTTTTAACATCCATCTTTTTTGGCATTTATCGATTGTTGTTGTTGATTATGCAGTTAGTGTATGATTTGTTGTTGATTGTTGATTGTTGTTGGGGTTATCATTGTTTGATTGATCGGGATTAGCACACACAGTTCGCAGTTATTATTGATCGATTTCGATTCGATTGGATTCGATTCGGAAAACAGTGAGTAGAGTAGTAGTAGAGGGTGGAGTTTTGTAACGAACGCAAGAGTTTATGGAATCGAAGAGAGCAAATGAAGAGGAGAGAAGAACACAAATGAAATTAGTGGATATATCCTGGGCACAGTACAGAGTGGCATTATGGCAAATAATTCAGATACATATATACATAAACGGAGGGGGTTACGGTACACAAGATACTTAGTCCTAGTGTGTGTGAGTGTGGGTGATGTAATGTGATGTACGATGTACGGAAAACGGAGCGGGATAAACAAAGTCGGCTGCATGGTGCGTGTTCAGCTAATTAACCAGGAAAAGCACTTAAACAATTAAGCTCGCGAAATGCAATCAGCGTCGGAGGCAGAAGCGAAAGAAAGAAACTTATAGTTACCGCCAAAAGGTACGGCGGTTTCGGATACAGGTACGGGGATACATAGTTACATAGCTACAGCTACAGCCTTGGCAATTATCGGTTAAATCATTTTAATTAACACCTGGCAGGGCAGGGAATGTGCTCGCTCGTTGTGTTGTGATTGTGATTTATCATATGCCACGTGTAATTGGTTAAACTCGCTCTTGCCGTGGCGAAAAGTGTGTGTGTGTGAGTGTGCGAGGTGTGCGTGTGTGTTTGTGCTTTGATTAGTGTGGCTGTGCGAGTGTTTGCGCTTTTGATATATCGGATAATGACTTCATTTTGTAAATTAAATGCCGGGGCTTGCATCCCGGATAATAAACGTTAATTGATGGCACTTTGATGTGCATGCGACTGACTAACTGAGTGGGCGGGCGGATGATTGAGTGATTGAGTGGGAGGTGAGTGAGTGAGTGATTGAGTGACTGCATAACAGAAAAGGTGCGCCTCCCCTATGCTCTGTGGTTAGGTGAAAGTTGAAAGCAATTCCTTTGACGGCGCAATAAGGATATGTTGGGATTGTTCATAATTTAAGTGGTGATTAGCGAGAGCTAGCTGGTTTTATAAAGTTGTGCTTTGGTGTTGCCAAACCAAATTTAACTATGTATTTTAAAACCTTTCAGAGGTGGCAAAGAAATTGCTATGAACTGGTACCCAATGGAAACTATTCATAAATATATTTTTGACCCTACTTAACCTACAAATTGGTTTATTAACTATTACATGGCATACTTTTAAGCATTATTCCAATTAATTTAAAAGACAGCAATTCCTGTGGCACCCCTGTTATAATAATTTCTTCCTTTTACTATACCACAACACCTTTATTGTTTTATTTCAAACTTTAATTAAACTTAGCTCTAATTCATGGCAGATCCCTTTGGGGATACTCTTCGCCCGCCAAAAAGCATGCAACAAAAAAATGCATAACTTTTTCAACAATCAACAAAAGCGTGTTATGTAATTAACAGTTTTCAAATAAAGAAAAGGCAAAACAATGAAATTCAAACGAGTTAGAAAAAAAATTAACTAAAACACAAAATTTCGAAAAAGTAACTAAAACGAAATTCAAAATTCGATAATCGAAAAACGGAAAGGAAATAAAAAAAATACCAGTGGGAACATGTCGGTTGTGTCCGCCGCCCGCTTCTTGCCCACTTCCAGTGTGTGATGGCCCATGACAGCGGCGGCAGCGGCTGCAGCAGCGGCGGCGGCAGCGGCAGCGGCGTTGTTTGTGGTTGTTGTTGCTGTTGTCGATGTTGCTGCTGCGCCAGCGTTGCTGTTGTTGTTGATGTTGTTCAGCTGGTGTTGCAATTGTTGTTGTTGCTGGTGATGGTGTGCCGTAACAGGTGAGGTCTGTGTGTTGTTTGTCGTGTATTTGTGTCATAGTTTTTTATATATTTGTGCAAAATATAATATTTTTAAATTATAAATTATATTATTATAATTTTTACGAATAATAATAAATTTTGGAATTTTGTGGAATAGTTATTGGTTTTTGTTTTTTAATTTGAATGCAACCATGAATTTAAAGGAAAATAGAACATGTTTTTGCAATGTTTTGTAAGTAATTTGAAATTTGAAAAGGGATTATTTAGGGTATAAGAGCAGTCGTCATAAATATGCAACAAATTATTAAAATATACAAGCATTTAAATTTTTGAGGTATCCCAATTTGAATTATTCAAGCGGTAGTGGTGTTGGAATATTTTTTTTGTTTACAAACATTTTTTTTTTTGCATTTTCCATGAATTATTAATTATTGTGTCCAATTTGTATTTTTATTTTTATTTCGCAGGTGGGAAATATTTGTTTGAATTGTTTTAAAAGTGTGATTTTTGTTGTTGTTTCGTGTTCGTACATATATTGTGCATATTTATGTGAGTGGGTATTGAGTGGGTGTGTGTCGATTCCATCCATCGTAGAAGCAGTTACAAGTGTGTGTGTTTGTTGTATGTAGTGTGTGTTTGTTGTTGTTGTTGGCACAGGCGAACAGATGAAAAATACATAATAGTAGAAGAGTACGGAAGTGTTTTGATATCGATAAGTAAATAAATAGAAAAAATCAAATTGTACGTATATATAGAGATTATATTCGTAGAGAGACAGAGATAGAGAGAGAGTAAATATGGACAAATCAAGTAGAAATCAACGGTAATTTAAATAAACACGATTTCCATTTGATATTGCAAGAGAAGAGCCTTAAATAAATGTTAGGATAATACCAGCTAATTGTTATGATTAATATTCGTTTGAGTTTGTAGTTGGTTTTTTTTTTTTTAAAAAGCGTAAAATCATGTTAGTTTAAATTTCAGTGTGAAGGGAAAGCCATTGTTAGAGAACTGAAGAAGCTTGCAAAAGCCAGCAAAGTGCGAAAGCCTTGTTTTCTTTTCTTAAACTCTAAATATCTTATTCTTTTGGCTTATGAACTAACTTAGGTATGTCTTCCGGGGTATTTTAAGCTTCTTTAAGTTGCCAGAAAACCTATTTGGTTGACCAAAAAACTAGAGATTAGAAATATCGATAACAACAATGATATCGAGGTTTTAAATATTTTTTGATGGAAAGATCTGTTTTTAGCTAATTACCATCGATACTTTTTCAAAGCTGAAAAAACATTGAAACTTCCGATATATAAAAATCGATTTTAGATTGAAATATATCGAATTTGTTCGACAATTTTGAAAAAATTCTATTTAAAACCGATTAACATCGATATTTTTTTTGCTCTACAAACAACTCAGACTTGATTCGTTAATTTTGATTTGACACATTCGCATTCGAGGTCTTCTTGGGAAACTGGGATATATAGTATGTACCGATATACCTACCGATGCATCGTTGCTGCTGTATATATTTTATAAACTATTAACAACTCAAGAACAAATGAAATCATATAGTTTTTGACCCACTTACATTTCGTAGGCTTAGGAACGAAATCATGTACAGCTTCAAATCCCCGGCAAAGTTGCGACCCCAGTTTTCGTAGTCGTAAATTCTCGGGACAGAGCTCAATGCTAATGCGTTTAACACCGCAATTGGGCGCTGCTCTTACCCCATTTTCCACGAGACAACTGGCCCCATGTGCGCCTAATAACCAAGAACCACAAAATAAAGATAAACCAAAACATAACACTGGCAAAAAAATAAAAATTCGAGGGGCAGGTCACACGAAAGAGTGCACAAATTTGCATTTAAATGGGCGGCGGCGGAGAGGTGCAAAAAGGGGGTCATCATCTCTTTTTCGTTCTCCTGTGGGTTTATTTTTTTGCCAGCCTGCCTTTTCTGGGCTAGTGTCACTGGCAATGAATGCTACAAATGGATTAATTCGCTTGGGCGCGACAACTTCGTGGGGTGCGCATATATGGCCGTGTGTGTCCTGGGGCCCGAGTCCATAAAAAACCAGGCGGTCTGTGGAGTCTCTCTCTCCGGCGGACAATTCATTGGCATGGAAATCTCTGCTTTTAGTTAATTTTCCGGTTCAAACGTTATCCGGCCCCGACTAATCCATGTCGTTCGTGTCCGTTTCGGTGTCCGTGTCCGTACTCGTATCCGTGTCCTGTACAGGTTGACATTTACATTTTCGGTCAGTTCGTTGGCGCAAAGAAAAAAAAATGGTGAAAAAGAAGGCGAAACCAGGACTCCTGCCGTGTGTGCACCCCTCGCTTTTCACTTTTCCTCTGGGCTTTTTTCTTCCGGGAAGGGCGAGATGCGGCTCCTGTCACGCTTACATGTTGGGATTATAGTTTTGTGGGGTCGCCGGGTCCTTCGATGCGGCAGGTGGCATATTTGGCAGTCGAACTACACACATCGAAGTCCCTTTTTCTGTCCTTTCCGACGGCTGACATATGGGAACGTTTTGATTTTTTTATTTTTTGCGGTGACCCAGAATGCCAAACAGCAATCATAATAAACAGAACTTAAACGCTTATCAAACAGGAACTCAGGGAAATTATATGGGGGAAATCAAACTCAAATGTATGCAAAGGCAAAGTTTTGTGTGTTTGGTCTGCTTCTGTGGTGTGTGTGGTTTTGGTAGACTCTGTCGATTACACAGTACATATATATAGGGAGATAACAAGGTATATAACTCGATTATAAGTTGGGTAAAATCAGCTAACATTATGCGGGGTTTATGGTGTTTACAAATTGAGGACAGATATGGGAGATCCTTCAATCAAAGCAAAGAGATTTACCAGAAAAACTCTTTACTTTGCATGCGGGTCTTGGTTTATATTATGTACATAGGATATAGCCGAAAATATTAATAGGAAATATATATATGTATTTAAATAATTGAAACAAGTCTACTTGAATGGAAAATATAAAGAACGAGTTATCACACAGCAGCGCTGCATCGGTTTATATCTTTGACTATATAAAGCTCCAATAAAGTGATGGCTATGATGTGTCTTTGTTTCACTATTATAATTTATATGTAACCTATAACTTTGTAGTATTTATTGGGATCGTTTCAACTTGGATTTTATGACCTCCAGCTACGGTGAAATATTAACAACATTTTGCGGGATATCAAAATAATGCACGACATATAAAATAAAAGACAAACACAACGTGGTAGACAGGTGCAATAAGGTAAGCGTTTAATTCCCTTTTTTACCAGGGCCATAATCACATTAAACGAGCACCCATAAATACAATTATCAGCTGCTCTGGGGGGAGAGGAGGAGCGGGTGCTTTCGGGAACGTATCAAAGGACATTTTCATACAATAATCACGTTTGTCGGGCGGCCCTCTTGCTCCGCGAGGAGAGGCGAGCCCCGATTGAATTACGCCTAAAATGCTGCAACAATTTTTCACTTTATGCGATATTATGCTGCAATTATGTGTGTCATCTCCCCGCTCCGCCGGGGCACTCCATGCCGCGCCGTTCTTGTTGCCGTTGTCGTTGTTGTTTGTTGCGTCAAATAAATTTCCAGCAGAAAGCAATTAAGTCGCGAATTAAGTACGGCGCATAGGACACGCAGGATACGACGGCAGACACACACACACACACACAAGGACACTTCTCCGGTACGTGGCCATATGTGCGCCGTGTGTCTGCCCGATTTTCCCGGCTTTTCCTCCGCATTTTCCCCGCTCGAACGACCTGCTGCCGCCGCTGCGTGCTCAAAGTTTTAACGCGTTGTAATAAATGTTAATTTTGGCCCAACGAAAATCAACATTTATGGCGTGTTTTATGTGAGCTTCAACATATTTTCCCTGTTCCCGGATATTTTTCCCTGGCCTCCTCTCTCCCCCCGGGATTATGGCAAAAAAAGCCTGTTTGTTTGGTTTCCGTCTGGACGCTATACTTATAAAATATAATTATTTATTGATCTACAAACAAAATTAACATCTAAATGGCACCGGGCATCCGTCCTGCTTGATTGCCGAACATCTCATTTGCCTTGGACAAACATAATTAAGTTCAGCCAAATGAATTTTCAATTAGCCATAAAATTTTATTTGATGCGTCCACTGAGTTTATATCAGTGACACCCGCAAAATAATATTAAATATATTTTAAGCTCGAATGGGCCATATCCTGGTTACTTTAAGTTTAAGGGAAAAAAAGAAAGAGGATTTCTACTGAGTACTAAATATTGGTACTACCTTTATAGACTTTTCTACTTCTATATAATTATTTAATTGTTATAATTTACAGCTAATTTCTCTAGTTTAAGTAAACGGCATCACTTATTCGATCCGGTTTGTTTCTATACTTTTCGAGTGCATTATCCATAATGTGTCACGTTACATCGGGCTAAATTATTCGGTTCATTGATTTGTATTTTTCTATATTTTTGTTTCAAGGATGAGGAGGAGCGGAATTCGCTTAAGCGTTTATTGCATAGCCACTGGCAATGTCATTGAATATGCAGCATAAATAAATAGCATCATTTGTGTTTTACAAATTTGTACGATTACACATTTTTGTTTTTGTTTTTGTTTTTTTCCGGCACTTAGGGGGAATAACAGTTATTTGTAAAGAGATTTGGTGTGCGTGTATGTGTGTGTTTGCATAAAGTTAATTAAATTGTTCGCATGCAGCATTAACTTCTAATTAAATTTGCTTTAAATCATTAAATCAATGGACAGAGATTTGTGAATTTTCGGTTGACTTTAAAGCAAATTCAATCAACTATATTTCGAACTAAGCGGGCTGGCTGGCCTAAGGCCACTCTTGGCTAGGTATATACAGTATATATATTATATAAGTATATATATGTTTATTTATTCGTGTGGCGTGTTAGTGCAGGAGTAAAATTCTGTGTTGTATTTCTCTGTTGAGGTTAAATTGGAGAACACAAAAACGATAAAATGCTAGGTGAGCGGTAGTTTCACGAACTGATTTGAGAGTTTTTTCGGGATTTTTTAAGGTTTTAAAATATTTATTTTTAAGTTTTTTAAGTATCTAGAGATTACAAAAATTATATTTTTTTGGTTTATTAAGTCCCTTGAGATTTAAAACCAATTTTTTGGGGTGTCTAAAAGTATGCAATATGATCTTTGCACAGGTAAAAGTCTAAATAATTTGTATTTTAAGAATAAAATGTCTTTAAATCTATTTTAAAATCTTTAAAACGTGGATTATTAATTTATGAATCCTTAAATATTTAAGAAAAATTTTTTTATTATATCATATTACAGATAATATTCTTTTACCCATTAAATCAGTTCGTGAAAACGTGGCTGTTTAGGCATAAACATGTTCAAATTAAGAAATACTTTCGCTGGAAAATCAAGAGAAAAACAATAACAACAAGGGAAATAATAATCAAAGAGGCAGAGCACTCAAAACGAAGAACGGAAAATAAAACGAAATAAAAACCAAAAGGGCAAATTGAAAAACGAGAAGGTATCGAGAAAGTATAGAAAAATATATAGTATATAGCCATACCGCAGCTGCAGCAGCGACAGCGGTGGCGCGTGTTTGGGCCGCTTTTAATTGTGCCTGTAGGTGCAGGGGGGGATGGAAGTAGCGGCAGGGGTCGCGTGCGCACCTGCCCTTCACGGCGTCCATGCAAACCGTGATGGAGCCATCGTCGTGCCTGGCGACGCTCTCCTGCGGATGGGCAAACCGGCACTCAGACTCCGCCCGCTTGCAGGCGCCGCGCAGGAATTCGCGGCACACCTGGATAATCGCATCGCCAGGATCATCGCGATTCATCGATTCATCGGGATTCATAAACCACACACACACGCACGCCGATCATCGGTGGATAGTCATTATCATTCATCGCATAAACATATACATAGAGATGCGATCGATATTCAGTGATCGATTTCGCAGCGGCATCGTTGGTTCGGTTTGGTGGATTTGCAGATTGTTGGTTGGTTTTTCGTATCGGTTGAGGTTGAGCGTTGGCAGCGGATAGCAAAAGTGGCAGCAGTTGTGGTTCAGAGTGGTTTCAGTGGTGTTTTCGGTTTGGTTTTTGGTTGGTTTCGGTTGGTTGGTGTGTGTGTGTGTGTGTTTAGGCGGAGAAGGTGTGTGTGTGTGTGTGGAATGTGTATTTTGGAAATAATGGAAGGATATTCAGTAACAAGTTCATTTCTTTTCTTTTTTTACTATTTTGTTTTGCTTTTTAGTTGTCATCAAAAGAAAAGTTAAGTATTTGCGCAAAAAATATATGTATATATATTTTCGATTCGTTCCAAGTCAATTGAAGGCAAGTTTGGTTTGTAATTTTATTTCTGTTTAGTGGTTAGAGCCGATACAGTTGCATGTTAGGTGTTTTTACATGTTGCTGGTTGTACTTGCCTCTTGGAATTCGGTTTTATTTTGTTTATTATTATTTTTGGTGTATTTTTGCTTCATGCCGATTAGTTTTCAATTTGCATTTTTGTTTATTTTTTGGGTTGGTGCATTTTTGAGTACGAGAAAACACAAGAGAAACACGTAGCACAAACATAACGAGAATGCAAGGATTATTCGAAATCAAGAGTAAACACAAGGACTTTACAGGGAGCTCGGGGGTTGGACTGTTTGTTGAGCGAGTATTTCGGTGTCTGAGCTGAGTCGAGATAGACATATATAGAGGGCATAAAGATCTCTAAAAGGAAAAATAACTCGAAATTAAACAACTAACCACTCTAGGATTATGGGTATCCTCAACGGAGTCTGCTAATCTTTGACTTTATATGTATAACTCTAACTCAACTACAACTCTAGGGGGATCTGGAGAATGGAATGAAACGGGAGCCTCCCTTTGGCTAAAAATAATACCTCGGTAAACTTTACAAAAATCATATAAGAAATGTCAGTGCAAAGAATTCTGTAATTTTCGATAATTTTCTGATAATTTCTTGGGCTATTTACAGAGCTGGAAAGCTTCCTGGAAAGCAGCTGCTAGGCCAAGCCGCTATATGGTGCGACCTTGATCGATCTCTACTAATTCGAATATATAATATTACCAAGATAAAAACAAGAGAGAGAGCTTATAAAATCAGAGGAAATGAAGAGAACATCAAGATTGGGTTGTTGGTGATTTATTTCGGTTTCAATTTGGCGGTGTTAGACAAATACGAATGTGTGTCAAAAACGTTTTCGAATCAATTCTGGTTATTTGTTGTTTTAGGCGAATTATACAGTTGATTTTGGTCGCAATTTTAGCTCGATCTTTTTGGCAAACTCAAGAGAACTCAAAACTCTGTACAATTTGTTTTTGGTTTTCGTTTTTAGTTCGCAATACTTGTCAGACGTAGTTTAATATTAATTCTAATTAGAAATGTAAATACATAAAGACATGCCACGAAAAGAAACATAAACGAACGAGAATTTCTTTCTTTCTGTTGGTTTGTTTTAAGGTAAACGAAATTAGACAAAGTAAAACACAACGTAAGCGTAAATTAAATCGCAATAAATTGACTTCCATGGATACATAAATATATATAGAGATATACAGCCGCGGACGCGGGCGCATTGGCCCGGAACTCACCTCTAATCTGTCGGAACGTGGTATTTTCTGCTGGGCCACCTGCACTGTCTGGGGCACCACGGGTCCCAGCTGGGAGGCCACGGCCGTGGGATCGGGGCCCAGCAAGGTGGGCACCAGGTGACCCGTTGTGTAGTACGGACTGTACGAGTTGGCCGGAATGCCAGTCAGATACGGATTTGTGGCCTAAAAGGAGTAAGGAGAGATTGATCAGTCATTAGGCTATTAATTTATAAAATGAGGACGTAATGAGAGATGGATTTGTTTTCTTATTTTATACTCTATAATTTCCCTTCTAAATTATTATTCGTAACTCCCAGCTGGCTTCTGATTTCCCTAACCAAATCCCCTTTGAAAAATCTGTTTTATTTATGGCCTTCCCGCTTCCAATCTAATGGCTCAACACCCCTTTGGCCCCATGGAGTGACCCTTTCGGTTTTTTGGCACAAATTATGCTTGGCACGCACTCGTAAACCTTTTTGGTTCTAATGAAAATTCATGCATTTTTCAACAATCAACATGGGGCGGCTTTCGTTTCGCTTGCTTTTCCCTCCTAATGATGGCTGTCGTTTAGCTGCAAATCCACAAAAACCATGTCGCAAATTATTTGAGAATTAATTTTCGATTTGTTATAAACTCCCCGAGACCTTCTTTCCCCCACTTTTTGTGCATGAATAAAACATGCCACTGCCTCCCAGTCCTTGGCTCATTTTCGCGCACTTTGAATTCCTCGCTACGTTTTTTCTCTCTTTGGTTTTGGTATTTGGGATATTCATGGTCGTGGAAGTTCCACCTCCTCTTCGCTTGTAAATATTCATATTTTGTGGAAAGTAGGGAGATAGGAGCACAGAGGTGGGCAGGAAAATTCAATTAAAGTATTAGAAAGCGCTATGGAACTTACCACTGCTGGCACTTGGCCCGATATGACCGGCTGGCCGGGCGCGATTCCCATCTGTTGCATCAGTGCATTCTTGAGGGCCAGATGATTGCGTCCATTTATCAATAACTGGTCCTTCAGATGCTGTGGTGGATGAAAATATTTGCACGGCGGTTTATCACGATTACAGCGGCCCTGCAAGGAAAAGAAAGCGAGCGGGAAAAATGTTTAGCAAATTGTTCAACTTCATAAATTGCCCGCAACTGACAGGCAGTGAGTGGGGCATGGGTTAAGGGTTCCAAGAGGGGGGTTAAACGGCAGCTGGCCATAATTCAGTTTCGATTTGTGGGGCTGTGTGGCAGTTTAGTGAGCCAGGAAGTGCTTTTGTCGCACTAAATAAATTACTCGAAACGAATTTATGTTAATGTTTTTTCTATTCCTGGCCATGCGGGTGGTGCCATGTTGATTAACACAAATTGTTGTGCTTAACCTTAATGTCTGGAATAAATAAAGCTCTGTGTGTTTTCCTTTTCTTTTAATAGTTACAGGAGGAATAAGCTTAAAGAGGATAAAATATAATATGAAAATAAAATCTTAGTTTTTTTCTTTAAAATTAATTTATTTAAGAAGTCCTTGTAGCCTAAGGCCACTTTAGTTTCCCGACACTGACGTAACCTGCAACCTATCGTGCTTTTTGCCTGTTTAATCTTCGCCAGCTTTGAAGTTGATATAATTGGAAGGACTCCCTATAATTTCTGTTATCCTTGGCATGACTCACAGCCCAGAGAGTGCTCTGAATAACTCCGTGTTCGTGCTGTCAACACATTTTCCCCAAACAACACACAAATCCCAACCAATTAACTGCATGCGAAGGAGAGTGCAATTTTCTTTTAGGCCAAAATCTCTGAATTCCAGAATAACCATGTATAAAGCATACTCTCGTATGTACGATATATCGAAATTCGTTTTTAATTGCGAAAAAGTAAAAATTTCACTTCATTAGCACGTGTAATTGTGGCGGCAACTCACTCTCATTTAAGCCGAAATGTCAACAATAATTATAATGACCGAAGGGATGAAAGAGCGCGGCTAATGCGCCCTGATGCATGCAACATGGCATGTGGAAAAGGGATTTCCACGCGAAACGAGGCCAGACTGGCTGGCAAACAAATATGCATGTAAATTATATTTAATTCAGAGCAAATGGAGTTAACAAATATTTGCATACAGCGACTCAACTCAACTTAAAAATGAGCCGAAAAACATCGGAAAATAAGAATTTATACGTATTTATGTATGTATGTAAAAAGGGTAAAATTGTGTGTGCACAAATTGATTGTTTGTCCTGGCCAAAAGAGGATAGCGGAGGGCCAGAGACATGCCAACTCGCTTTGGCTTTCCTTTTCTGTTTTTCCCCCTCATCCCTTTTTTCTCTCAGCTTTTTTCCTTTTATTTTTGCCGCTCCTGCTGATGGCATTTAAAATTTATGACGCCATGAAAGCTGTACAAGATTTATGGCGCCCCCAAACAACTGGCGCTAACTCACAAATAATTGTTGCTGAACAACATTTCACAGTGTACTTTTATTTGCTTTGTTATGACGCTCCCCGAAAATATACACATATTTGTTAGCATATTGACAAATGTGGGCCAAACTGGCAGGAGCAAGTTTTTAATAAACTACAAACTATCGGGGATGTTGCAAACTACTATAAATTAGGCTAATTAATTGTCGGATGCCGAGGCATCTTCGCCATCAGCCCCAGCAGCAGCGCTGCACAAATATTTGGCGAGCCAAAAGCAAAATACTTTGCATTGTTGACTCGCAATTTTGATCAATACACAGCACAGAGTATATGCATACATATTTATTGACGGCAGGCAAATATTTTTCAGCATCCTTCGGAGCAAAACTTTCAATCAGCAACTGTCGTGGGGACACGAGAGCACAAACACAGCCACTTTGGCTTATTTGTTTGTGCTTATTGGCGCCACTGGCAGTAATTTAATGCCTCGATTGAGTTTATTTAACAACAGCAACACAGCAACACAGCGATTTGACTGGCTGTCAGTCTGGGTGCAGCACTCTAATTTGCTTTAATGAAACACTAATGCAATTTTTCACTCTCACGCTCACTTGTTGCCACTTGCAACTGGGTTAATTGCCGTCTGATGGCCCTCGAATCAGGTTAGCTAATGGCTAATTGAATTGCCAGCATAAATGCAGTGTGTGTCGATGAATGAATCTATAAATCGATTTGGTTTTCTGCTTTTTTCCGTTATCCTTTCAGCGTCTCCGACAAATGTAAATTGCATTTGCTGGCCACAATCAAATAAGACATTATTCTTACGCTCCAGGAGAGAGAGAGGGAGAGATCTGCTGGGCAGACATTATCTTAGAGTGGCAAGCGAGCGGGCTTTCCACCTCTCGTTTTCCACATTTTCACCCGGGGCCATTTTCTTTCTTGTGGCTGGCGCCCGTAGATATGCAACACTTTCTTGCTGCCGCCGCTTGACATTGCGCCACCGCGATTTTCGTCGAGGTCCTTTTTTAGTTTTTCCTTTTTTTTTGCACACGCCACACTAAACATTTTCATGTCATTTCGATTGTAATCTGCATGACTGCCTCGCTCCTTGGGCGTGCAAAAAAAAAAAAAAAAAAAAATTGGAGAGAGAGTGCGAGAGTGGAAAGCGAGTGCGAAAATTGCAAATGGTGTCCACTCACGCACGCAGCAGCGGGGGAAATGTGGGGGAAAAGCGTAGCATATTTGCATTGCCAACGTTCGCGTCCTGCAACTGAAACTGGAACCCTTTTTAGAGCATTCGCCTTTTTTTCATGGCAACGCTTCTTGTTTCACAGCTTCGGTCTGATGCAGATTATCCGCTTTAAATTGCAATGATTACTTTTTCGCTTTCCTCTTTCAATTTTTTTTTTACTCTCTTGGTTTTATTTTTTGGGATGGATATAGCAGTGATGGCATTTCAGAGCCATTTTTCTTCTTTTGCCAGGCCATTCGAAACAATGTCGCTGTCGTCTAGCATTCTGGCATGCCGGGGGAACACAAGAAAAAAAAAAAAGGAAAGCTGGGAGAAAGAAAGAAAGAGGGGGCCCATTGGCTAAGGAATTTCTCATGTTTTCATGCCAAGTGCAAGTCAGGTCCAGTCATGTATATCGTCGCGTATCGCATTGCCATTTGGTCGACATGCGTCTTGGGATCCTGTCCTGCGAACGCAGCTGCTGCCCATCAACTGGTAGGAGAGCCAGGAGGAGCACTCAAGTCCATGTCCTCGTCCTCATCCTCGTCCTCGTCTTCCTTGCTCGTCCAAGTCGTTGGGTATTAAATGTCATTTTGCATTTCGTGACAAGTTGGCTAATCTGACTCGAAAGTTATTTATTTCTTCTTTGTTGAGTGCAAAGGAATTTTTCTTCCAGCTTGCCCTGAGAGCATTTACATGGCATTTTCCCGCCACCCATCAGGCATTGGCCACGGGCCCTCGGTTTGCTCAGGGTCTCTGTTTGCTTGGAACTCCATTTTTCCCTTTTTTTTTTGTCCAACTTTAGCTACTTTTCTTCAATTTAGCGGCGATAGGAATCGCCTTTGAATGTTAATAAAACGGATTTTTATGCAAATTTAAAACTGTTTAGTGGTTCGACTTAGCTATGCATTAAAAGAAGAAAAAATGCGACTGCCGTCTCTGTGTGCGAAAATAGACAAAGAGTTGGAATAATGCGAATGAAATATGTTCTGAAGCCCGGCTTTTGTTTGATATGGCGGAGAGAAATGAGTGCCAATGGCTGTAAAGTAGAGATACTGCTTGGAGATCGTCTTTTAGTAAAAAACTTTGAACTAGATATATTTCAAATTTAAATTTTAAATCGTTACGAACTAACAAAATGCTCACTCCGTAAGCCGAATTTGGTATACCCTTGCAGTTGGAGCGAATTATAAAGCCATCAAACCTAAGCCAAAAAAAGATCATTCAATTTGTTCTTTGCCAGCTTTTTCAGGTTAATAAATCTATAGATCTTAAGTCTTAAAAATGTTATTTTTTTTAAATGTAACTCTTTAAATGTTTGAAAATTTAAATAACTTCATTTTGTTTTCTCCACTAGGTTAACTTTATTTAAATAATATTTTACTGTGAATCGATATAGTCCGATAACTTTTAGCAATGCTTTGCTATTTGGCCATTAAGTGACTTTCAGACCTTTAATAAGTATGTGCAACTTCAAATCGATATTTATCGATGTATATCTTGAAATCATTGAATAAAATGCCCTTTAAAAATATTAGAAATTGTTAAATTTACAATTAGAAAACACGGAAATTGCTAGATCGGCTAGGCTGTTGAAAGAGTCGGAAATTTCTTCTGTATTAAAAAACGTGATGTTTATTTGCATACTTTTCGGCTTGCCTTAAAGCGATTTAAAACCACTAGAGCTCTCCCCAGCTTGTTTTAAGCTTCTCCGACTTATTTGTGAACTAAAAAAATATTAAATGAGATTTAAGAAAATTGGTTTTTTCACACAGTGCCATAAATAGCAGAGGGGCGTTGTTACCAGCGGCAGCAACCAAGTGAAACTTATGATAAGCCACTTTGGAACACACAAATTGCATGTCCTCCGAACTTTTGCCGCTCCTCACATCGTCCTGCAGTAGTGCAAACTCCATTTAAGGCTTTACATAAAACATAAGCAGAAAATGTTGCCGAATAAAAAAGGAAAACAGCAACTACAAACAGCCCCGGCCAGGCATAATTCCCTGACACTCTTCTCGCCTTTTTTGGTCCGTTCTTAAGCGAGTCAGTTGCCAGCAAATTTAATGCAAACTAACGGCACTACAAGCTTTAGCACTTTAGAACCCACACACACACAGTCACACATGATACAGAGAGAGAGTGAGAGAGAGTTGAAAACTATTTTCGACGCTTAACGGAGAGAACTCAATTTGTTTTCACTTGGCCAGCAGAACGAACGTGGCTCAATAGCACAAACGGCAAATAGAGATAATCAAAAAGCAATTGCAAGCAACAAGGCCTCAAAATAGCCAGGACGGCACACAAGTGCTCTGTGTGTGTGAGGACACAGTGAGATATTTATTGTATAAATGCCAGGCAACAAAATAAATTAAAAATGACAATTCACCGTAGGCATGGCCAGGGAAATCAAGGCAATTTTCCATGTGCCACAGACACAGGCACAGGCATAGTTTGCAGTTTAATTTTCAATATGGCAAGCGAGCATTGAAAATGAAAATATTTTCCTGAAATGCAAACAAATTGGCAAAAGGCAAATGGTCAATATTTGCCGGCCATAGAGGAGAGCTGGCAAGCGAGCGAGCGAGCGAGATCCAGGGAAAAGTGTTTGCTGGGCTCGGGACAAAACAATGGCCAAAAGCAGAGGTGCCTGCTCCGAAAGGGGGCTTAGATTCGGAGGGGGGATTGGGAAGGTAGACAACACACCGACGACCAGCGGTGCATGTTAAGCGATTTGCCTCAGACAAAAGGCAACATAGCCGGCTCCTATACATACATATATACATATGTCTGTATCTGCAGTCACTGAACTCCCCTAAAAGCCGTGCAAGTGTGTGTGGATTTCGCCCCCTCCTGTTTTTTATATTCCGCATATCTCTCGCTCTCTCAGTGCCTGTATGTATGTGTGCGAGTGGGGAAAACAATGAACGAGCCTCGACTTTCTGTGGCCATGTTTTTTTTCAATCATGCGTTCGTTTCCTCACTCATTCATTCATTCAATGAATGGGGCCCTGCCCGCCACTGCAGTTGCATACTTTTGGGATTTGCAACAGATTCCCGGCAGGATTCAGCCATCTGCCTCGCTTCTATTACCACGTTTATGCGTTGCGTGTCCTGGTAACTAAAGATATCGCAAAATTAAATTGAATTCTAACCAGTTCACGGAATTATATGTAAGGGAGAATACTTTCTATAAAGTAATTGGTATTTGCTAATAAAAAAAGTTATTTGCAAATTTTTAACTAGATTTTGTCGAAGAGTTAAAGAAAACCACGTGAAAAGAAGAGAGAAATACAAGAAATAAGATAATCGTGTTTTAATTAGAAGAATTAATAATAATAATTTCTATAACCTTATTTATGAATTTTTTATTTCCATTTATTTTATTTAGTTCATGAAATTACCGCACAAATACTAAACCTTTAAGCACTTGCCCCAGTGCGACAATCTAACTTGGTTGCTTTAATTTTAAACTGGCAACTGAGGGACACGATTCAGGGTGAACCACTATCCTGGGGAATAACTGCATTCAGGGGATTTGTGTTAATTGAAAAATGTGCCCTATAATTTTGCCAGCACAACTGTACTCGGCCAAAGTGGATTACCTTCTGGACAGGAGGAGTGCACTCAGTTAATGGAATTCTACTAAACGCTGTTGTAACTGTCGTTCTGGCCCAAAAACTGTAGTTGGTTGGTGCCTTGCCTTTTCTGCTCCTTCTTTTTTTTTGTTCCTGCCGCACTTGAGTTGGCCAAATGGCAATTTCTGATTTCAGTAGTGGCTCTATCTCACTGCCGTGTTTTCGTTTCATTTGCTCATTTAACCTCCTCTTCAGCTGTTTTCACTCACCTTTCGCCCCGCCTCGCCCCGTTTGGCTCGTTTCATTTGCCGCTTGCTGCTTATCAGCCTCGAAATTCACTTAATTTAATTAAAGTGCACAACGGGAACGGAGTGAGAGCTGGGCGCAGAAAAAAAAAAATAATAAAAACTCGGTGAGAGCGCCATTCGCGAAGCGAAATGGCCAAAAAAAAAAAAAGGGAGAAGGCAAGAGACTTCCACATTATTTTTGCACACAAACACTCCACGCTCCAAACCCTGGTGCAGTGGCAGTGGTCATTCCGCTCCCATCATCATCATCATCGTCGTGGACGTCATTGCTTCATTTTCGCCTGCCGGTTACGGGGCTTCGGCTCCGTTGCGCCCCCGAATTAATTTCCGTTTTGCAAACCAATTGAAAATCCAATTTTCAATACACAAACCATATAACACCATGCTCCCCTGCACCTAGTCCTCTTCTCCTCCTCCTCTTCCTCTGGCCAGGCATACGTTTAACTAACGTCCCAGCGGCGGACGCGGTGCGCACACGTGGAAAAGTTTGCTCACATTTAAAGGGCTTTAAAAAAGTGGCCGAGTGGAGGCCATTGGCCACTGCGCCCGAAAGTAGGCAACACAATATATATATGGGCATTAAACGTAAACCGACTGCAGCCTGCAGGCCGACGTGGTGGCAGTGCCCCTTTGCCCCGTTTCGGTTTGCATTGCCGTGTTTATTTGTACACAGGCCGACACACGCACACACAACACACATATGGCCACATAATGCACGCCGTGGCGCCCGAGCAGGGACTCTCCTGCGACACGGGTTGCGGTGCTTACACTGGCATAAATAACAAAGTAAGCCTCGCTTTTTTAAAGTAAATTTTTAATTATTTTTGGTACTGATGGCAAATAAATTGGTTGTAATACAATTTTTCTACAATTCTGGTAAATATATTTTGAGTAAACACATTTTTTTCCTGTGTATGTGCGTGTTTGTGTTTGTATCACATTGATTTTTTTCCCTGGAAGCCTTTTGCCTCCCTATGAGTTGACCACATGGCCATGTGCCGCTTTACAAATTGCAAGGCAGACTCCTGGACACTGGGCTTTGGCATAGCGATTCCCGATTAATCTGGGGGAAGGAGTTTTGATCGCCAGCAGTATCTAACTGGAGGCTTTTGTTTGAATGGAAGGCCCCTGAGGGAATGGATGGCCTTTCGGGGGAAGTCTTATTGCGCAATTGGGAGTAATTTTAAAGGTACATTCCTGTACCTGGCTATATATTTATTCTACCTTTTGTGTGTTGAATTTGTTCCGTTGCATTTGAATATCAATGAAGGGAGTTTTCGTTCTATTTGTTATTTTATTTGTGGCAAACAATATGTATGGCTTGTTTTTTTGTTTTCGAGGCTTTTTCATAAAGTCCACTTTAAAAGCATTTTTAAGCCTAAAAGCATGCTGCGGTATTTTGGGACTTTGTTCGTTTTCCACTCCCCATTCCACTATGGGGTTTTTGACCACTTTATGTGGCATTTAATCATTTTTTAAAAGTGTTTTAA
>JAEIIJ010019001.1:0-29343 GCA_018904815.1 Drosophila ogumai | reverse complement strand
TGTTTTCGATTTATTAAAAAAAAATTTATTTTGTACTTTACATATAACATTATCAAACCTTCTTTAAAATTTTTCGATTGGATTTTTCATTTGGTCAAAAAAAATTCTAGAAAATGGGCTTTTTTTTTGCCAGTTACTCAGATGTCCCCCCTTAAATATATATATTCGTGCAAACTCCCACAGAGAGAATAGTTCTCCCATTATGAATCATCAGCGGAAGGATGAGCAGGAAAAAACTGAAAGCATTTGCCATTTGACTTCTGTCCCGGGTTCCCGTTTCTGAGTTTTATGGCATTTTATTTTAGCTCTCGGAAAACCCCACCACACACACACACATCCCTCTCAGAGGCCCTCTGCCACTTCTCCCAATGTCTCGACGCTTGGCCCCGTCAAAACAACATTTCTGCGTTGGGCAACCGCAGAGAGTCAAGCAAACAACAGCGCCAGCGACAACCACTTCACTGGGGGAAATTATATAAAGAATTCGGTAATTTTAAGTCGGAATATTAAGGTAGTTTTAAAGTAAAAATTATATACAATTGATGTATAATATACGAAAGTTTGATGGAAAAAATTAGAAACTTGGGATCTATTTATAAGGCTAGAGTTTTAATACATCTCTAAAATCAAGTAATCAGTATTTAAAAATATTCTTAGATAGGAATAATAATAATAATAATGAATAATATTTTAAATTAAGAAATATCATTAAATTTGTTCAACCTTCATCTATCTTCATCCTGCAATAGATTACAGATAAAAGATCTCAACTCATCTCAATTTCATAAATTCCCTTTTGCCACATGTTTTGAATTTTCCAACGATTTTTCCCCGGTGCACGGAATACACTATGGAATATATATAATAAAGTGAAGCTGTTGAGAGCCGCGTTAGATGACGATGACGATGCTCACAGCTCGAGCTCCGAGGGATGGGGGATGTGAATGCGGATGAGGATGAGGCTGCGGGGATGAGGGTGTAGGTAGGGTGCCCAAGTGAGGGAGGATTGACTGTGTGGCAAGCGTCTGTTGCAAAATCGAAAAAATATTGTGCGTTAAGAGGGATGGTGGACTGGGGCAACAACACCAACTAACAGCCAACAGCTGAGCACAGGCCGTCGAAGGAGACAGCAGGAGGAGGGTGAGGGTGAGGGTGGAAAAATCGATAAATGCCTCGAATGTATGAATTATGTGTCTGTGCCCACGCCCTGTCCTCCTAGCACCCCCTCACCGCATCCCATTCTACTTGGAGATTCAGATCGGGTTCTTCATCGGGTTAAGTTCAAGTGGCAGCTCATTGCACTCCGGCCAGAGAGAGAGATACATTTTACAATTTCGCATTTAATTTTCCAGAGCCGGTCGTTCCATTCGCTCGCTCGGATTGGGTTTTATGGCCCGGCAGCAATTGGCGCCCACACGCGCTGCTCTTGCCTGGATTCTGTTGCAAAACTAGACGACAACAGAGCCATGGGCCACACGCTGCCCACGTTGGAGTGGAGCTGCATGGAGTGACCGCATTAGATAGCCAAAAATCCCTCCCGGCCAGAGCCATGAATGTTTTGGCAACTCATATGCAAATATGCGGCCAGTCCGTCTGGCAGGGAGAACAAACGGGTGGTAAAACAGGTCGAGTGCCGGTGGGTAAATCAATGAATGTGTTTGGACAAGTGTATGTGGCCATTGTGTCATCAAATCCCTTACACCATTTCCGGAGATCCCGGGGCATTAGGCTATAAGATATGAATGCTCATGCATTTTGCCAGAGCCATTTGAACTTAATTTCTATTTTATGGCCAACAGTTAGAGATGAGAAAAGAGAAGTAGAAAGGGTAAAGTGTATAATTTATATATAATAATAAATATATATAGAAACCTACCCTAAAAAATATAATTAATAACAAAAAAAGCCTTAAGAAACTGGTAATTGATTTGGTTTAAAAAATAATACTTTTCTTCATGGTAAAATCAAGTTCCAATAATGTACAACATACCCTATTCTTAATAATTATATTTAATATCAGGAAAACCTCACTAAACTTGTTAATGAATTTAAATATTATTTTCTTTAATTTTCAAGGTACAATCAAGTAAAATCAAGGCCAACAGGCATTGGTTATAAGGTACATACTGATCATCACTGGTCATAAATTTTGAGTACAACCGCAAACTGCATTATTTGGGCTATAAACAAACCCCATGACTTAATTAAAATCGAATGGTAGGTTTGAGTCGTCCCAGAGGGAAATCGTTATCTCGTTTATAAATTAAGCAGCGGAGAACAGTTGAACTTATAACCCAGAGCTGTTGGGGCTGCCCCTGCTGCTGCTGCTGCTGGCCACAAAACCAATTTGGCCGTGGCCAACTGGCAACTTTCATAAATAGAAAGCGTTTCTGGGATGCATTGCATATCCAATTGGTAAATGCTGATACGATTGTCTGGATTGTGTGCTTGTCTGTCTTTCGGTCTGTCGGTCTGCTTTGGCTTTATAGATGGAAAATAAGAAAATAAAATAAAAACACTCGCTTCAGCTCGCTGGCGTTGCCAACAATAAATTTTTCATGCTCGACACAAACGCACCATGTACGTACATATTTATTTATGACAGCACACGCAGCCAGGTCGAGTTCGATTCCGGAGTTGACCCCCGAAAAAGTTATCTATAGATCGACGACGTCTGCGGTTTCTCCCGCTTGCCACATACTACGAGCTGATAAATGGAAAATCGGGCGCAACGATCCGATTCCGGGCCGTAAGTCGGTGATAAGGCAATCAATAAGGCAAACAACTCGGGGTTTATTGAACCCCCCCCGGGTGTCCCTTGGAAAATAAGGGAACCCATGCCTCCACTCCATCTTGCCGCAGTGCAATTAAGTGGATTTTCGTTTATTTTTCGATTGCAGTTCCCCCTTCGGGCCCGAAGCTTTGTTTATTTCTTGCTTAATGGTGACTTACGTCGCAGTTCGATGGGTTTTTGGGGCCTCGCTAAATTGCCAGTTGTATATCGTAAATATATTGGTTTAGGAATCAGTTACAATCATATTTAGATATGATAATGCGGTAAATATTTGCAAGCGAATCAATGTCCTCCGAGAACCCAGAACCCCGAACCCAAACTTAAACCTAAAAAGAGATGACACACACACATGGGACTCTGGGTGTCAAGCAAAATATTTGTGGGAAAATATTTACACACGACTAATGCCGGAGACTCAAGGTGGCTGAGAAAGATTTGGACAAAATATTTGTGCGTGTAAACAAGCCCCGATGATGACGATGATGGTTCGTTCTCTTCCCGGGTTAAATTGAAATTCATTCCTCGTCTGCGGGAGCGTGACCGATCCCGATCTCCTTACTTATAAATGATTTGATTGACATCAATAATTGCATGTACATACATTTCCATGCATTCGTTGGCTACCGAAAAATATAGGAATGGTAAATGGTAAATGGGAATGGTGTATAGAGAAGAAGCCCTAACAATTTGCATATGTGTCTCTAGCGACAACGACGGTGTTTGCACGAAAAATAAACAGAGCTCCGCTGATTGACGTTGAACGTTCTCGCAAGGCATAATTAAATGTTTTTGATGCGGATGTTCTCGTGACTAAGTACTGTGTTTTCTGATTTTTTTATTTGAAAGAAAAGAGGATGTGTTGCTCCTTAGGGCGAAAATGTAGAGGACATCCGGGAGCAGGTCTTCAAGGATGTTTAAGAAAGCTAAGTAATTTAATTTAACTTCGAAAGGCGAAAAACTAAGCACGCTTTAACTTAAATGTAATTTTAAAATATAAATCCTGTTTGGTACTTAGAATTTAGGTTTGTAATCAGAGATTCCCCGAAAAATGTATATCATGGAATGAAATAAGCTTTACAGCCCTAATAGTATCTGATAAATCAATTATCCGTTTCATTTTAAATATTTCTTATAATGAAGATTTTTTAATAAATAAACACTGTTCGATTACGGAGCGTTTATCCTAACCTTTATAACTTAATTTTTGTTGACACATAAATGTTAAATTTACTTCCCATTTCACGAGGTATTTGAAAATCGTTTCGCTGTAACCCCCATTGCTGCTTTATTCCTTCGTCTGGTTATTCTTTTTCAGATCTCGTCTCATCAATCACGTTTTGGCAGCTCCACATGCTTTCCATCTAGCTGCTCCGCCGCACAGCGCACAGCACACGGCACTTCCCTCTCAATTCCCGTCTACGTGACTTCCGACTCTTGGCTTGCCCATTTGTCCCGCGAGCTTCGGAATTCAGCCTGTTCTCCTTGGTGCTGCGGTTGGTTTCCCAGCTTCTTCTCCTTCTGCCCACACCGACGTGCATTTATCTACTTTGCTGTTGTCATGTCAAACACTCGGCAGAAAAGTTCAAGTGCGGGTCCGGGTCCCTCATCCCTTTCTTTTTTATCCATTTTTTTGCCCTGCAATTTCACGCTTGTCGGGTCGAGTCGGCGAAAAAGTTGGTCTCTTTATATTGTCAGCGTCAGCGTTAGCGTTACCTGGCGCCAACTTCCACCCTTGTCGTGTGAAATTTACAAACATCAGCCAAAGTGTCGCCGGCAACACAAAAGCTCATTTGTCGAATGAAAGTAAAATCAGCTTAGAGGCCAAACTATATACATTTATGCAAGTAGTAGTCATGAGCGGGTTAAGTATCGCTCAAGTTGCGAGAATAACTTTATGGAAGCATCATATTGTGTGTACTTCAAGTGCTTCCCCTTGGACGGGCAGACAGACAACTTAATTAGATAAATGCCGGCGCACTGACAGCCTCCTATTCTCTGTTGGTTTTCTAATTTTCTAGTTGTAAAGTGATCCGAGCGCGCCCACATACTTTGCCCTAACTATCATCAGCATTATCGTCATTATCATGCCCATCATCATGGTTGATGCAGTGAAGAGGCCCCTCCTGCAGTCGACTGACATAATTTTATGCTCGACATTCAATTAGGAGTAGGTGTAGGTGCCGTCATCCTCCATCATCCACCCTGAGACTGCGGAACTACTCGGGTGAATGCAAATTGTGAGCAGACAAAAGCAATTTGTGTCATTGCCAGCAGGCAGATTATACAGTTGGGGTCGAACTAATGGTATTAAGAGTTTAGTTAAATGTTTGTATTAAGGAATTTAAAATTTTTCAATAATCTTCAGAGATCTACTTGTTTGATTTAATCCACAGAAAGCGAGTAGACTTCTGTATACAATTGTTTCTGTCCCACAAACCTCATCCATATTAACTTTACTTCTGATCAACTTCTATTTCATTAATCTAATATCAAATCTAATCCATTAAGCAAAATTGTTATTACACTTTAAACTCACAATGTCATTTTTAAATTAGACGCAAATTAGAGAAATTGGTAAAATAGATTCCGTACTCATCATTAGAGCTATTGTTGTGACCACAGCTGTACCTGAGACTCTTCAAGAGCTCCGATTGTGTAGAATGAGAGGGAACCGGACTATGGAGATAGGGGAGACACACACAGAACTTGTACTTTACCACCTCATTACGAGATTTGCATATTTGCATCTGCCATTGTCTGCGATTCTGGAGAACAAAAGCCGAGAGCAGACAATGGCAGCCACCACTTCCTCGACTCAAGGATATTTACCTCTCAGAAAACTAGACCTAAATTTAGAAAACCACCGAGGAGAAAACGAAAACAGTGTCTGAGAAAACACGACTGCTTTTTCCTGCACCACAACTTTGGGCAAGTCAAGTGTTTTGCCACTTTTAATGCTAAATCTTAAAAGCCGACGAGATAACTACTGTTAGCTGGTTTGTTGGAGTTTGCGGTCTTAAGAACCACTCGCCTGTCAAGTGTTCCTTCATAAAGTCGCTTACCTAATGGCCAAACGCGCTGAAAACATCGCTAGCTGGCTGGTTGCATTTTGCAGGATTTTATGGCAGATGTTGGTGGTGCCGCTTTCCGATTTTCCGCTCCACTCAGCCCCAATGACAGCTCAATTCAAGGAGACGCCACCCGGCTGTGGCAGAATGTGGAAATGTGCGGCGGATAATTGCCATTAATCAGGCGAGTCCACACATGGTCATGGCACGTCATAAGCCGCACACAACTGCACACCACATCTAATCCACAGTCCCGAGAAGAACAAAAAGTCCGGTCTTTGGGTTCAACATCTCGGAGGGAATGCAGGCCGGGCGGGGCAAGGGAATGAAAATCGGATTGGTAATGGGAATGGGCTTGGACTTGGGCTTGGGCATCTATGATATATGCAGCACTTAGTACCTACTTAAGTTGCGCGAACGCGGACAACGCTTCAGATAAGATCACACACAGCTGGCAATAGCAAAGGCCAAAGCGGTTTGTGGTTTAAAGTCGGTATAGTGGTACGAAGGCAGTTAAGGTTTGGCATAATCTTATAACAAAACTGAATAATGCAGTAGATGTTAAGGGAGTTTAACAGTAATGGCAAAACCAGTCGGCCGGCTCGAAGGACTATTGTTATTGCATCGCTCTATCCTTATCTTTACACTATAAGTAGAATATGCAAGAACTAGTAATAGTATAAGCAGGAGGATCTATACTTAAAAATGATTCTATTATTTAAATAGCAAAAAAAAAACCCTAGGTTTCCCTGAATTTTAATTCTTCATAAAGTGCGAATTAGTGGTGATCTCATCAAATCAACAGTAAGTGTCCAAATCAAATACAAAATCACAGAAATCACACATGGCTTAGACAAAACATTGAGGGAATCTCCTGACCACCAATTCCAGAGTCCGAATCCAACCCACTGTGCCGTTCTCCCCCACCAAAAACTGAAATCTGCAAACCACGACTTTGACTTCGACAACGACAACGACGTTGAACGTCGAACGTCGACGACTACTGGTGGCTGGCTGCAGACTCGTAAGTGGTATAAAGTACGTGCATTTTGTAGATAATAATAAAATAATAGCAGCGGCGGCTGCTCATTCGGCTGGAGTCGAGAGTCTTGGCGCTTGGATCGGAGCGGATAGGATCGATTCGGATCCGATTGGATAGCTGGATAGTTGGGTCGGAACAAAGCACAGCGTCTGCGTCGCGGTCGTGTGGCTGTTGTAACAAATTACTTTTGGCTGGGCCCCTCCAATTTCCCCCGCCCCGATCTCGTGGCTTCCGCCGATCTTACTCAGACATTGTCGTCGCCATTGTCGCTGCTCGTTTTTCATGTTCTATTTTTCTGCGGCAATTGCAGGCAATAGATTAGCTGACCAGATAATTGCACAGTGAAAATTAGATCTGAGGAGAGGTTTGCAATATTTTATGGATTCCTTTTAAGATCTTTATTTATAAGTAATATCAGAGAAATTACTACACAATTCTAAATTTGGCAAAACTTTTATTTTAAAATGTTTTCAAGATTCATACAAAGTAATCCTATTTTTAGTCTTTAATATATTTTAAAGCAAATTAAATATTTTCTAATCAACAAAGTTTTCCCAAGTGAAAAGCGGCGAGACAATAGGGGAGTGAGTTGGAGATGCGGCGGGCGCTTTTCCGTCGCCAATCAACCGATCGATCTACTTTAAGGCAGTCGCATGGCCACAGTTTATCGCCGGGCAGCGACTGCATTTTGTTGACCGATAAGCCAGGGGTGTGGAGGGTCCCCCAAGATGAGGTTTCCGAGACGAAGGTGGGGCAAGAGCAGTCAAGTAACTTCCAAAGCCAAGACCAACTTCATTTGCTTGCCGAACAACAACCAAAGCGAGCGACTTTTTTCAATTAATGTAGCCCATGGGCACGCGAAACCTGAAACCAGAAAATGCAAAAAGAACAAGAGGAGAGGTGGTGTGGAAGAGCGCAGAAGACGCCAAGAGGATGCAGAGAGCTAAATAAAAAAAAAAAATAAAAACAATGCAAAAACTTTGTTTACTTTGCGCTAGCTTGTCTTATCGCTCGCTCCACTGGGCACAAAATAATTACCGAAGCTCGTTTACCCCGCTCCTACAGAGATTTTGAGTGAAAACAACAAGCCAAAGTTTAAACACCCTCCAATCGATCGGTTATATGTATATAAAAATTTGTATAAACATTGTTCTAAAAAATCTATTCTTTTAAGTTAAAACAGCCATTTGAAGGTCATTACTTTATATACTAACTCTTCCCATACAGTAATACATCTCTGACAAAACTCAAAAGCTTCAGTTTTCAAACAAACCTGCATTACAGACTTCCCACAAGATCTGTAATGACCTTCGAAAGGGTATGAAAAATCTGGTAAAATTGAGTTCTTTTAGCAGGGCGTGGCCAGAAAAAGATCTTGGGGCCTAGAGTTGCCGGGCCTGGCCAGCACTTTGGCTAAATGACTGCATTTAAAAAACTGTTGCCGACTTCCGTTTCGCTCGTTTCTCTGATTTTTTCGCCTTACTCACTCTACGCTCGCATCTCCTGGAGGTGATTAAGTGCGATTCGAGGCGTGGAGGCAGATAATTTCTGATATTTTATAGCCCCGGTGTTGAGATGGAGTTGGAAATGGGAATGGGTTGGAATGGGAAATGGAGGAGCAGTCCCGCCAGAGGTGTGAGATTTGCGGGACCAGGCTTGATGGCAGGCAGGCTGGCTTGTTTTAACGGCACTTTAAGCCACTCAGCACCGGGGAACAAGTTAAGTACTGGCACAGATCGGTTTTGGTAGTGGGTTGAGAAACTATTCCGTGTCCTTCGGTGAAATGTGAGTCCGCCATCTACGGATCAACCCACGCACCTATGCAAATTGGACCTAATCCCTAGGAATACTACTACGCCCCCACAAAAAGTACATAAATGCAAAAACAAGATACACTTCTGGCCAGATACATTTCCTGCGTAAACGCCTCTCTTTCACCGTGATTCTTTCCGAATATCTCCCTCAAAACCCAGCAGAGTCCCTTCTCCATTTTTGGGAGCTTTGGTCAGAATCTGGAATTTGTGGCTGCTGTTGCGTGCATTGAACTTTGAGCATTTTGGGTTGCAGAATCAACTTCGGTTGGTTGTTGTTTCTGTTCTGTGTTCTTGTGGCGGGTTCAAGTGAATTATTCATGTTGTCATGTCGAATCGGAGGAAGGTGGAAGGCAGAAAGGTTCGGGTTCGAAGCTGTAAACGAAATTGCATTCTGCCAACGCAGCAGCAAATACACAGAAAACAAAAGCAGGGACAAAATAAAATAAAAGAAATTACAGAACAGCAATGCAAGTGTAATATAACATTTTTTAAATATATACATGATAGGACTATCGTTTTTTAAGTCCAGAGGTATATTTTTAACTAAATTATTACTCTAAAAATAGTACTCTCAACTATAATAAGTATATATTTATTTTATAATTTTTCTCAATGCATTACTGCTGCTGAGCTTGCAATACTTTTGGTGTTTGGTGTCGAGTTTGGTGGTTCCTCCTGCTGTTTTCCATAAAAATTCCCGCAACATGAGTTTCTCCCAAAAATATATATATGCACATGCAACATCTACATGCTGACTGTCTGCCTCTGCTGTTTTGTGCCTTGTGAGAATTAAAATATAACACAATTTTGTTTTAATTAAATAACAAGACAAACTTTTGTTTAACCACACTTCACTTACAAAAACTTTATTTGTGCAACTTACAAGGGACAAAAGCTGGCATTGTCTGACGCCCCTGAACAATGCAAATTTGTAAAAATAGGAAACGAGAAACCCAAGAAAGCCGCTTTAGACCCCTCTCACACCTATAAGTGAGAGTCCTTCAAGCTGTTCTTAGGGCAAAATATATATTGTATTCCCTACGGGAACAAGACTCCCTCGAAAGACGAACAATTTCCGCTGCTTTGTCAACACTTCAAAGTGTTGCCTGAGCTCGGAACACAATTGAGAGACTTTGCATCGGTCCGTAATTAGTCTGCATTCAGCGGCAAAGAAGTGACCTCATTCTGAGACCCTCTTCTAAACTCTCTCTCCCCGAGACTCCTTTTCTCTGTGGCTCATTGCGACACATCGCCAGAGGCTATGGCCACCATATGGAAATGTTTATTTTGACAAGCGCACCCTCGCTGGAAAAGCGGAAAAAAATGTGTGGCAAGGAAAATGAAGAAAAGGGGTGCGAAATTAGAATAACATGTCACTCATATATGATATCACGTAATGCGGCTAAATATGCTATGTGTATATGGCCACGGGGAAAAGCCAGGGAAACCCCCGGAAGAGTGGCTCGCCCAGGACACGGAACAACACACAATTGCCACAGTTCCCAAGCTAAAAGCGAGCAAGGAATTATGGCCAGAAAAGTGAAAACAAAGAACACCAGCAAATAAACACGAAAATGAGAACAGGACCTCTTGCACGTGAGTTTTTACACGGTAGTTTTACAGTATAGTTTGGTTTTTTTTTTTAGAAACTTTAAAAGAAAATTACCTTAGGAATAAGAGTATTCATTATGTGTGGGCACAAAGGACTTGGAAGTTTTAGAACTCAAGGTGAAATACTTATTCAAAGTTTGCTTTGTTTCTCATAAAGTAATTTGACTTTCACTGCCATGAAATAAAGTATAATTAATAGGTATTTAGTGGTCGAGATACCACCGTAACCTATTGTTGTCACCTGCTTTTTTGTCTCCTGGTTACACCCATGTACGTAAAAGTATTTTTAATTACAGCCAGGTCACATAAAGCTTGAGTTTAGGCAAGGGAATGCTTTTAATTAAATCTGGCGCAAAGTCCTGCGACTTATGACATGCCATGACCCAAAATTTGTTGAAAGATTTTTCATTCCATTTGCATATGACATGCCCACCATATTTTACACCCAACGTTTTTTTGGGGGGCTTCCTGTGGAGGGCTGGCATTGATAAATTCCGTAGCTGATAAGGCGTTGTCTCCCCTTCAAGTAAAAACTCGACAAAAAAACTTTGCTTTTGGGGGTTGGTTTATTTTCTTTGGCTCGAACGAAGGACATTTAATTTGTTTGCATTATTTGCGCTTTTTGTGGTGATTCTCAGTTTCCCTCCCTCATTTCCTGCGATTATGTTTACTCTTTAGAATCGAAAAAGGCGAAATTGAAATATGATAAGCCCTTAAACCAACCCCGGCTTAGTTTCCGTCCAAATCAATCAGTTGATGTATTGTGCAGCTGCCTAACGATCTTTTATAATCTCTATTTATGGGGAACCCTAAATTTGACCTGGAACTGTGGCTGATCCTGAGTCCTAATTGAATTTTACTTGCATGTGCTCTACCTGCCCTTACCTGATCCCTTAAGATCACTTGTTGGTCGAGAGAATGCCCTAATGATAATGGCTTTTACGGCCACCATTTTGTCTGGCCTTTCCTAATATCTCAAATACATATTTTGCTGGTTTCACAGAATACGGGTGTCACAGTTGCTGTTTGTTTTGGCTCACACCGAGATCATTTATTGGAAAAGTCGTTGGCCGGTCTCAAGTTCTTGTTGTGCAGTGCCTTGTTTATCTCGTTTCAAGCGAAGCTCATTAGTAATGTTCGAATTTCGAGGCACTATCGAGGAGATAACCGTTTGGCAACCTTCTTGCTTTCCGGCTCTTATCTCCAGTTGATATGATGGGGGCCAATTACGGTGAATTACCCAGAATGATTGTCACATGTGGCTGCTCGACCTGGAAAGGGTTTCGCGAATTTACGTCAATTTTACGAGAGCCAAAATGAAAGGCAAGGTGCGAAATACTCGTATGACTGTGTGCTTATCAGCTGCAGTTGACATAAGCGTTCCAAATTGTGAGTGTTTTTTGGCGCAAATATACCTGGTCTGTGGCACGTCGACCAGACATCGGGTCGCCATAACTGTACTAGCGATATTGGTGGCTTTTTAGTCTGTATAGCTTTTATAAAAAGAGGTCTACTCTAGAGATAATTACAGGATATTGACAAAACTTTATGGATTGTTACTTTGCAACAGTTAAAGGAACCTTAAATAAACGAATGAAAATTAAAATTACTCAACGAAACATTATATAAGTTTTACTAGAAACCTGTTCGATTTGTCCTCATGGAACATTGAAAAAGTCAAGAACGTAGTAACATAAAATGGTATTTAAAATATTTATACTATTTTCCCAACTACATAGGTATAGTCGCAGTCCTTGGCACAAGTCTCGACTTAAAGCGATCTCATTAAGGCTTTTCTAAAAATTTAAGTTTTAATACATACATTTCTGATTTCAAACTAAAATTCACTGATTCTAACCCATATTAAACATTCAATGAATGGCTTAAAATATAAGCCCGATCCTAACCCTTATCCTGTAACTTTTATGGCCACTCTTATTTTCGAAACATTTACCATTAATTCCAATATTTCATGGATTACTTCCTTACCTTGACTTCCCACTGTGCTTCCAATCAGCTGAAGTATCAGATGTCCAAAGATTACCCAGCTCCACATATAGAAACCACTGCTGATATTGTTTCTTCCCTCGCTGGCCATTTTCTGTGTATTTTATGCGCTGATTAAACTGGAAACCGTCGTTAGCGTATGCAGGTAATTTGAATTTACCAAGTTTTTGTTTACAACATCTTGGCTTTCGATTTCCTTCCACTTTTTCGTGTATGTTTGTGGCTCCAATCGCCGTTTACTTCTCCTATTCCTTTGCACTCACACTAACGCAGTTAACGCGCACACAACACAGCACACATACATACGCACGCGACTAATGCTCACTCCACTTTTGTTGTGTATTCTTTGGCGATTTGTGCATGCTTCTTGTTTTTCTTATTCTGCGCCTTTTTCATCAATCGAATTTACGTTTACGCTTGTTTTGCCGGCATACGCCGTTCTTTTTGCTGTTTTAGGTCTTTTTGTTGTTGTTCAGCTGCAAGCGGCGCATTTTTTACAACAACAACAGGAAATACCATCAACAAATTGCACACACACGGACGATAGCGTTGTCTCGCTTCAGCCTGCGCCTGGCGTCGGGACTCACAGCTGCAAATATTTGGTTAAATCACAACTCCCGATGGTTTTCTGTATTAAATGAGAGGTGTTTTTTATTTTCCTTTGCTGATTGGTTTTCTTTTTGTTTTATTTGTACATTTTGGGGGTATTTTCTGGTCGTAAATCGCGTTTAGTGTTACAAGGTGGCGCAAACATGCGCGTCAACGGGAAAATTTCGACTGAAAAAAGCGCGCTGGCCTGAAGACAGTGTGACCGCATGACTATCGATAAATTATGCTTTAAAAATATACCAAAATAATACCATGGAAAATAGTAATACATAAACAAATTATAATATTTATTATATTATAAATAAATTGTACTTTTAATTTATATAGTAAACAACAGCGTTTTATATTCCTAATTTGTGTTAAAATGTTGCCTTATCAAAATATTCTAAAGGCTTTATACAATTAAATACGAAAACCATACTGTCGGCGGAATTTTAGCTTCAATATGAACTATCGCTTGAAACGATGTTGCTATCGGTACTATCGATATATTTAAACATGGCAAGTGGTTTCTGACTTTGCAGGTCTAGCGCGCAAATTTGAAATGTAAGTTTTAACAGTAAATCTCTTTGATAAGCTAATTTGACTTTTATAATTGGATTATCAACGAAATGCATACGTCTAAACTTGTTCCTTGCCTACGCTTGTACGCTGCAAACTTTTCCCATTATCAAAAAGGAAAAGTCCCACGTGAAATGCTTTTTTTCTGAAGCCACCCCCGCCGAGACAGGTTGTGGTTAAAAGTTGTGCCTTGAAAAAATATCCATGCCAAAGGAACGTTCATTAAAAATGAGACCCACAACTTTAAAAGCTGAAAAATAAAAAATATCGGTTTACGCCCGGGAGAAATGTGAATGCAATAAAAAAAAATCTGTCCAAGGCCGACAATTTGTCGGATGGGGTCGGGGGAGGCGTGGCAGCGAAATGATAAATTTCACATTAAATGCCAGCGCTTGGACGAAAGCGTCGTAAAAATAAACGGCGGGAAGAGACTCCCTCCCTCTTTTATCTGTTTCAGGAGATGGGGGAGCTGGTGAAGATGGACTTCATTAGCGTATCCGTATACCCGGAAAGTGGGTCAAGTTTCGAGGACTTATCAAATTACCAGGCCCATCAGATTCCAGCTGCTAATTGCAGGTTTTTAAAAAAGCTCAACGCCCCAAATGAGGAGGGGTGACTGAGACGCGTTCCCGCACTGGCAAACTGCAATTTTCAGTTTTAATTAATTCGAGTTGCTGTCTGACTGCCTGCCTTGCCTCTATTTGCATCCCTATCTGTATTTGCGCTGCTAGTTTCAAGTTGAAGCGACAGACGGAACAACTTCGACGCCCACAAGCCACAAAGGAGGGGATGGAGAAAGGGAGATGGATGGGACTCGACTCCCATGTGGATCCCATTCAAAGAGTCGTTAGGTGCCAACATGAAAAAGCGCTTAAACGAATTAATTTCGAATGCAGCAAAATATATAAATCAAAGGATTTGTTTTGCTGAACAGAAAATACTTAAATACACAAAAATACAATATACAATAGTTTAAGGGAAAATTTTAATGCATATCTCTAAAATTAATCTTAAAGTTATTGGTTTTAGTTCTTTAAAGATATTTTTAGGTTGCTTATTGTGATTTTTTAACAATAATCAATAATTAATTAAACTGTTAGTCTTGCTTTCCATTACAGAACCTGCAATATTTGGGAAAGGATAAGGAAAATGTATAATCATTAGATTTTAACCAGCTTAGGTATTAAAGTGAACTTAGATCGTTCGGTTTCCTTTTGCTTAATTCTATTACATTTATAAACTTTAGAAAAAATAGATTTCAAAAGAAAATATGAATGATAAAGATACGTCAAAACTCTATTTCTTTATCTATTTCAATTCCTAATTTAAGTTTAACTTAAAATAAATTTATAATATACTATGACAGAGGGCATACCATTTTATAATTAATTTTTTTTAGACGTATTTCCCACAGCGATTTGGAGGCGGTAAAAACCGCGCGCGATTTCCCGGCTTAATTGGCAGCGACAGGCGGCGCAGGCAGCAAATTGAGACGCAACAACAAAAAGTGAGCAGCAAATACAACAAAGCAGCAAACCCACTGACAACAACAACAACAACTAGGTAAGTTAAATTAAGTTAACGTCTGCAGGCGCCGTCAGCAACAACAAGAAATCACAGTCTGTCCATACGCTTATGGCGCATAAATCAAAATCAACTTGTAAATTTAATATGTCGCTGTGTGTTTTTTCTCGTTTCCACTCCTTTTCCTCTTTTTTTGTGGCGCTTGCCACAGAGATCCGCCAGTGATTTATGCTGATGTATTTTGAGCCCCAACGAATTGGCGAGAATATGGAAAAATAGTAGAAACTAAATGGAAAAAATAATCAATTGAAATTGCAGAAAAACAGCAAACAAGTTGTGAATGACGAGCAAAAAAAATGTAAATCCATATTTTCATGTACACTTTGGAAATATTTTGACAGTTTTTAAATTTATATAAAGTCGGTGAATTTATTTTTAAAGTAAATATTTATTAAGAGCTCTTAAAACAATAATGAGAAGGGAACCACAATCCGACATTATACCATTAAGAAAACCTAATTAGTAGTCAAAACCCAAATATTTCTTAGTCTTAAAACCCCACGCATTTAATTGTCACACATTAAAATTAGCTGGAAATTTAGAGAGCACTTCCCCCACTCACATTTTCCATTCTTAATTCTCGAACCTGTAAACGAGGCAATAGACACTGAGTAATGACAATTTCAGGCCCTGCCGACAGTTTGACACTTTTTGGATGTGGATGTGGATCTGGGTCTCGGTCTTGGTCTTGGTCGTGGTCATAGTCTTGTGGCCTGGGGGAATGGGCAGCCCCAAATTTTCCTATGGATGAAAACAAACATTTTCAGTTGGATATCTGTAGTTACATGTGTGGAAATGAAAGCAAAATTAGGTTGCATTAAAGAGCAGAGGGAAAAAGTGGGAGTACAGCCATCCCCAACTCCAAGTCCCCAAGAGTCCCCACCAAGTGCAAGTATGATGTATGTGGGCCTGTCTCCGTTTTGAGTGCAGCGAGCAAAATAAATGAGTTTGTCAGCCAGCAGCGACATGATTTGATAATTGGTTTTAAAAGAAGAAATTCGAAAGCTGCAGTCGCGCGCACAGTTGCAGAGTTGAGTTGTGGGGGAAAAACAGGAAATGGAATTGGATTTGGCTTTAGAGTTTTTGACATGGAAATGATAAGTCAACTCTTATTAGCATGTTAATAAAAGAAAATTAATTCATTTGCAGGAAAAGAGCATTTAAGAGTAGAGCGTTGACAAATGAAAGATTTCAAGTTGGTTATTACCTTTAAAGACATAATTGTTGCTGAAAAATAAAGCAATTTAAGAAAATTAGGAAAATATCCACCATTTATGTATGTAAATATTTAAATTAAGGGACGCTTAATTGATTAAATCAATTCTAAGGAACTATAAATAAAGTGTATACTTTTCCCAATTACTCATTATAGTTTTGGCCAAGTTTATGACCTCTCTTTTGAACCACACAAACTTTTGGCCATTGACACTTGATCTGGGGTGTTGTGTTTTCTGCGAAAATTGGCATATAAAAAGCTTAAAGAAAACATTATTTACCAGAGTCCCGAAGCTGACTCACCACCACTCACGGATCGGATTGGATCTGAAATTTTTGGACATTGGGTGGGGCTGTGGAGAACCCAAGCTTCTTACCAGTATTCTCCGACTCCGAAAGTTCGTTACGGTTATGTAAGTGACGCATAGCCATAAAAGTCGGCAATATGCATATAAAATGTAAAAATCAGCATAATTCCTGACACTCTGCCCAGTTTCATGATGGAATTTCCAAAACAGTTAAGCCGGCCATTAGGGGGGATTAGGCAATCGGAGGGCGTGGCATCGTAATTAAACGCCTCCCACCGCGCACAATTTGAGGCTTTTCATCTAAATTCTCAATGGGCATTATGCCGCCCCCCTGGCGCCCATAATAGACTCATTAACTTCCTCCTCATCTGCAATCTGGCTGTCTGCGGTTGTTTTGTTTCGGTTTATGTTGTTCTGTTGCATGCTGCATGTTGGCTGCAACCCATTCTGTTGGCGTTGGAGCGTGCATTTGCACTTGTCGTTGCCCATAAATTAAAGCCTGCCTTCCGTCCCATTTTGTGGTGGCAAATATTCGTCGCATGCCAAAAATTTTTACAAGCGACAGCATTCTGCACATGTTGGCGGCTGAAATTGCATTTCATGGGCTTCTCCGGCCTGGGGATCCGGACTCGAGATTTAATTCCCTGCACATTGACAGCTGTTGCAGGAAAAACTCAAGGAAAGAGTCTGAAGGCTAGGGGAGTCCTGGCAACCAAGAGATAACCCCTGGCCATGGTCAAGTTTGAGTCAAGGCTAAGGACGAAGAGAAGTTAAGACTGGCAGCAGCTGGGAATAAGCTGGGAAAACTAGACACAGAAGACGTGTATACCAGTAAGTAAGGAAAATAAGAGCCTAAACAGCAGAAGGAATGTGAAGAGTGATAAACAAGATATACAACTCTTTATATTATAGAAAAATATTATCTTAAATATTTATAAATAAATCGTAGGTAAGTATATTCTGCAGATTACAAATGGATAACTAAACAGCTTTTGACATTGTATCCTTTTTGGTTCTACAGACATAAATAAAACTACAACAGATTTTTTTGCTTTAATTTATGGTTCTATAAAAAGTATATATAAACTAAGACAAAACTTCTTGGTACAATATATATAAAATACACAAGAATGCCTCTGCCCACACTGCATTACTCACTTTCCCCTGCCATATAACTGTTTTTTTCTTTTGCTCTTAGCTCTGACAGCTTTTCGCCTTGCACAACAAAATTAATTAAGAGGATCCTGGCGTTACTCCGTAGGCAAGCAACGCAGGGCCAATAAATCCTTCCCGCCTGTCACAAAATTCCTTGGAGTTCCTTTTGACAACCTGGGAAGGTAAGCGATAAGCACGAAGATGTGAAATTTTCGTCGCGGAGCGAAAAACTCCCTTCGTGACGCAGACAAATTAGTGCAGTTTAAATTAGCAGGCGACTAATTTGATTACGAGCTGATGAAAAATAAGCTGCCATGTTTCGGGAGATTTTAATAGACAGCAGCAGACACTTTACCTGTCCCAGGACTCCCTTGAAGTTGGCACACAATTAAAACCCAATTCAAAATGTAAGCAGAAGGACACAGTTACAGAAAGCACCTTGTTTATTTTTCCCAAAATAAAGAGAGAAAATTCTTAATTGCCACTGGAATTTGTCAGTTTTTCTTTGTCAAAAAATGTTTGCACTCAAATATAGACTGTGGAGCGACTGGGATTTTGATTGCAAAATGCTAAAGTCTCACATCACAGCCACAGGCTGAAAATGTTGAATAAATATTTTGCAAATAAACAGTAATGACTTGCCCAAAAATGGGTACAGTAGAGTTTCGAAAACATTCTACTTTAGAGGTGGCTTTTTTTTATCATATAATTTTGTTAATTGAATTTAAAGACTAGATTAAAGAAGAGTTTATTAGCTGAAAATATGAATATCTCGCCTTTTATATTTAAATTCTTTACCAATATAGACTATAAAAGGTTCGTACATATGGTATGTTCCATTTTGGGAATTCTATCTTCAACTTACGACTCAAAGTTATCACGTCTGACAGTTCAACTTAATGAATTTCAACTGTATAAACCTGAGAGAAAGATATTGATTAAGTCCGAATACAGTCCGATTCCCACCCCCTTGGCCTAATTAAGTGGCAGGCAAAGATATCCCAAAAATGATTTACTATTTCGAGTGCGAAAGTGCATAAAAGCAGGCAAGAGACACAAGTAAACACACTCCGAGAGAGAAGCCCCTAATGACCATTTTACTTACAAACATAACATATATTCCCAATGAACACACAAGCTACAGCGATACACGTGCGACTTTGGACGACTGTGGAAGGAGCTCATCAATCATTCGCCGCTGTGTGAAACTTTTAGCGAAAACGTTTAAACGTGACTTCCGACTTTGGGGAGACCGCTCTGAGACCCAAGACTGAGCATTAATCGTGGTGTGCTGATGTGGCGGCTGCCCCTAAGTGAAATATTTATTACAGCCATGTATTTCTATCTATGCCCAGCGCAAGGTGCCAACTCTTTTGGGCCATTCCCATTCCGGGAACGATGGCTTGCTGCTGCTGAACCCGGCATAAATCAATTATTTTTCGGGATTCCTTTTAACGGTCATTCCCGCCGGCCTCTGCATTCATAAAATGCGATTACCCCATGAAATCTGTTGCATTCACATGGCCTGCACTCGTAAATTGCACGAGGAACCCTTTTCAGCGTTTCGCCAATTCGAATTTGACCTTTTTGGCTGAACTTTATGCCTGCTTATGGCTTCGGACTGCGGGGAAACACGTTCGCCGAAGAGCGTTTAAAGTTGGCGTAATTGTACGTAATGGGAGCATGTGGAGGAATCGATTTTAAAGATCAACTTAATTTGGTAAAGTAGTTTTTGGGGTCTGATCAAAAATAATACAATTTTAAAACAAAGATTTTTACAATATTTAGAAATATACGATTTATTTCAGTAGTTCGATTTTTGTTATATTTACCTCCAAAGAAAAGATTCAACAGAGTTTTTATTTTAAAATAATAATAATTCATAATGTAAGACAAGTGCGCCATCTATGGGCAGCAGTGCTGCCCAATCCTAGAACTTCAATGATGCCCATCAAAAGTAATTTTGAAACACAAAAGTTATTTTCCAACCTTTTGTTTTATAAAACGTTTGGTTCGTAATTCCACAAATTTAAAAAAATATATATATATTTAAAAGTTATACATTTTGTAAAATATTTCTCCCTTCTAATATAAAGAAAATTAGTTTTCCCAAGCAGAACAAATATTCTTATCACCATGCATCTTATTTTATTGATTTACTTTACAGGCTCCCTGGTGGCGTCTTTTGTCGCGACGCTGACAGTCGGCGCTGCAGTAGGAGGCCGCGAAGCAGCAGTCGAACGCGGCCTCCTCCAGGCAATGGTGGCACCAACGCTTGAGCTTTGCTGCATTCAGCTCCTGCTGCATGGCTGTCAACTCGCTTTGGTACTTCTGGAGGTCGTCGTGCGCCTTCAGGATTTGCTCGGTGAGATTCTGATAGATTTCATTCTCCGGTTGATTGACTGTGCCACCACTCTCCCGCAGCAAAACACTGCGTCGCGGCATCACGCGAGTAGGTACCGGAGATGGGCAACTGGAGGTATTCAGCAACTTGCGCTTCTTTGCAGCTGCCGGTGTCGGCGGTCTTCCTCGTTTGCCCGGTGTATGGGAGACGCCCGATTTGGTGCAGCGAGACAGAGCCAGTTTTATAAGCTCCTCGGCTTCGGCGGGATCAGCATAGAAACCAAAGAGTGTGGCGGAATAGCCTGACAGCATCATGTGGCAATGCAGTTCCAACAAGGCGTCGTTGAAGCCGTGCGTGTTTTTTGCTTTGAAATGTAAGTCAGTATCCATATCGATGGGAATTATATCCCGTTCGGCGAGTAGAGCACGCGAATGGTCGCCACCAAAAAAGCGGACGTCATACTTGTTTGGATTGCCGCTGTAGACGCTTATGACCTGAGAAAAAATAAATATTTATTAGAAACTTTAGAAAAATACATTCCCTAGTAAGCTTTGAAATTATCACAAGCTTGACTTTTAAAATGGTGAAACATCGTTTTAGCTGGACACTTACCTTTGCTGGCCAGTGCGGGTAGCCTGCCGTCTTGGCCAGGACCAACTCATGCCGCTGTGTACAGGGCTTGGCAAACCACATCTTGGAGAGATTTTCTTCGTTGGAATATCGAAAGCAGTCGACGCATTTACGGATTTCCTGGATGTAGTGAGACACATCCCGAATGAGCCTCTTGGTGGGTTCGTACTCCTCGGCCTGGTGGCCAAAGAACACGGCAATGTTGTGCTGTAAGTCAAGCAGATCGGCGTGAAACTCCATCAAATACGTGTACTTTTCAGCCTCAATGTTCCGCTTGATGTCCTCCAGTCCCAGGATATCACTTTTGAAGAGGATGCGCTTAACCAGCGCAATATCACGATTCTTCCAGTTATCGGCCATGTACGTGGCCACGTCTGTGCTCATCCAACTGTGGCTATCACCCCAGACTTTGCTCAAGAGGCAGGCCAACTCTTTTTTGTCAAGCTGCGGCGGATTCCGGATAGTGGCTAGCTTGAGGAGCCGGCAGCGAGTGCAAAGCTCTAATTCGCTGCTCGCATCGGTGTCTGAACCCAGCGGCTCTTCGTTTTTTACGGTGGCTTGCGAACGCTGACGTACGCCCTTTTTTTCGCTCACATAGAACACATCGTCATCCCACTCGTAGCTCTCGTGCTTGACGAAATGAGGCGTCTGTGGGGCCGGTGATTCTCGTTCTATATTGCTGTTGTGATCTAGAAGTGGCTGTGAAGTGGGTGACATGGCCACCACCTCCACGCTCTCATTTTGGTCCTGGTCCGGAACGCTTAGCGGAAACTGATATGGTTGATCCTTATCCGAGGGAACCAGGTAGGTGGGCTTCTCGGGGTCCTTGCGCTGGCACTCTTCGTGGAAGCAGCGCTCACAGGACACGCATTTCCTAAGGTCTCCCGGCAAATGACACTCGTAGCAGTACGGATCATTTGAGTATTTGGGCAGGGAGCTCAGCTTCTGGCAGAACTTCAGGGTGGGGCGCCTGACCTTGGCGTCTTTATTGGTCACCAAAATGCCACGTTCCGTAGCAACCTTCACTGACAGTCTAGCCGTCTCTGGAAAAAAGGGAGATTTTTTAATAAGAATCTGGGATTCAATTGGATTTCGTTTCTCCACTCACCCTTGCTCATTGACGGAAGTAGGCAGTTCTCAAGACGGCCCACCGGCTGGGCCGCGCCCTTCTGCAGCTTATGCATCCATAAACGAATGACACACGGAGGGAAATCGCTCGCCATTGCATTTGCGTTTTTAAATGCGAATTAAAGCAAATTCTTGTCAAGAATGCAGTTCAGAGTGACCAAAGTTGCAAAATATACCGAAATGGCAAGTCGACATGCCTGCAGTATATACTGAAAGATTTTATAACGGGATTTTTCTAAAAATATTTTGTATATCGAATATTTAATAAGGAAAACAACAGTGTAGAAAAGTAAACAGAAATATAAAACTATTCCTGGAAACCGGTTTTTGGTAGTTTTCATATTGACCTGTTGAACTATGATCAGCTGCTTGTCAGCTGTTTTGTACAAACTCTACGTTTTGAAAATTCTGCCAGTCACATTTTGCATAGCTTTCCTTTAGTCTGAATTTTCGAAATTATAGCGATTTATATAGAATAAATTATTAAACAAAGAAATCTTTTTTATATTTAAAAAATATTGATATTTTAAAAACTAATATGTTCACATTTTTCAAACCAGGACGCGTTTTTAACGTATTGAACGACGGTCACACTCTTCAGCTGGGAGCTATTCGTTTTGTTAAAAAACAGAATAACCAAACAAATTCAATGGCCGGACGCGAAGCCGTGAAGCGAGCCGTGCAGCAGGTGCGACCCATCCTGTCTGTGGACCGGGAGGAGGCACGCAAGCGCGCCCTGAACCTGTACAAAGCCTGGTACCGCCAGATCCCCTACATTGGTAAGTGCTCCTGGTTATGTCATCGAACTGCGCATCCCGACGGCCAATAAACAATTCCTGGATCTTGCAGTCATGGACTACGACATTCCCATGACCGTGGAGCAGTGCCGGGACAAGTTGCGCGAGGAGTTCGTGAAGCATCGTAATGTGACGGACATCCGGGTGATCGACATGTTGGTCATCAAGGTGAGTGGCGAACGGAAGCTTGCGGGAAGATGCATCTAAAGCACCTCTCTCTTTATATTCAGGGCCAGATGGAGCTGAAGGAATCCGTGGAGATCTGGAAGCAGAAGGGTCACATCATGCGCTACTGGAAGGAATCACAGGAACCCAAACCCACAGACTTCCTCTCAAAATTCATCCAGGGCGTTAACTAGTTATTGCAATTCAAATAGTTTAAAATACAAAATCCTCCTTCAGAGTATAAATGAAACAATGAGCATTGGGCGCGCTTCAGAAACGCATGTTTGTTTCTTGTTTATTGAGATTGTGACTTCAAAAAAATGATGGTTTCACTGTGATCTGATCGAACTGAAAGTGTGTGGTGTATAATGATGAATGCTTTGTCGGTTTCGTGGTGTTGTTAAAGTGTTTGTAAGACAGTCTTCTAGCTCTCGTCAGCTATTCTTGTGTTTGTAAATTCTATGCAGGTAAAGTGGATCGGTCCTCAGTTCAGGGTATCAAGTCTAGCAAGTGGTCCAAAGTGCTGGAGTTGGCGAAGAGATCTGTGGTTATGTCGTCGTAGTCCACGCCCAGGCTCTTCAGTTCGGTAAAGCAGTCCTCCGTGAAGCCGGGTATCTCCAGGGAGTTGTTCGACTTGTTAAAGGCATCGTGCCGATTGGTGTAGCCCTTCTTCTCGCGGAACATCTCCGCCAGCTGTTCGTCGCTCAGCTCGATGCCATGCAGCTTTTTGGAATGTTGACGGAATCTGTAAGTCGAAGAGTGATGAACCACCGCCCCCTTCATAGATTAACATACGTACTTGCTGCGATCGGCAAACTCTCCAGTGCAATGCTGACACTTGTAGGGATACTCCATGTGCTCGTACTGGTGCTGACGCCATCGCGACCTCGTCGACGCCTCAAAGTTGCACACCTCGCAGCGCCAGACCTTCTGCTTCTGGTGACTCCTTTGCTCGTGCTCGCGCATCAGGGCAAAGTTTTGGAACTGGCTGCCACAGGTGAGGCAGCTCACCTGCTCCTCATTCACGTGGGCCCGCTCGTAGTGCACCCTCAGCTCCGCAGAGTTGACGTAATTCAGGGAGCACTTGTCACACTGAAAGTGCCGCTCCGAGTGTCGCTTGCGGTGCACGGCCAGGGTGTCGGCGCTCTTGAAGCTCCTGTGACAGATCTCACACTCGTGCAGCGTCTGAACGGCATGGAGCTCCTGTAGATGCAGCTCGTACTTGCGCATACTGCTGAACTCCTGGTCGCAGAAGGTGCAGTGCACGGGATCCTTGACCTGGCAGAACCGCTGGTGACTGTGCAGTCCGGCCTTCTGATTGAAGACCTTGTCGCAGACCTTGCAGACGTACGATTCCGATGGTGATGTTGCCACCAGGGCCGGTGTATGCACCCGAGTATAATGCTTCCGGGCGGAGCCCTGATCCTTGAATATCCGGGCACAAGCCGGGCAGTTGGCCTGCACGTAGCAGTACATTTCTGTGGGCAGAAAACAACTTAGTATAGGACTTTCTAGGACTCTGACCGGCGGCTACCGAAATCTCCATCTATTTTATGGTGATCGATGAGATGCTTCTGCATTTCACCTCTGTCTTTCGTGTCAAAACTATTGCAGGGTCGGCACTTGAAGCTTTGATCTGCAGGAAAACGTAAAATAATTGATAATATTTTGTATGATCTGTGTGATGATACACCCACTTTTGTTTAAGCCAATTATGTCGTCCTCAGCCATGTATATCTTGTGAATACTCTTGTAATGACCTCTCAGCTGCTTGGCATCTGTGTTCGTAAATTGGCAAATGTTGCACTTGAGGATGGGTATAGTGGCTATGGTGCCGTTGGGCAAGATTCTAGTTGTTGTCTCTTGGAGAGTTGGTGTTGAATCCCCACTCTCCCGGGCTGAAAACAACACGGATTGGTTAATGGTTAGTCAGCTAAAATAAAGGTTAATTTACATTTAAGCGGCTGCTCTTTGATGGACTCCTTGGCTGGCTTGGGGCTCTCATCGTTTAGGGTCATGTAGAGGGCGCGTTGTATAAGATCGCATTCCTCGTCCGGCAGAGAGTCGCCGTTTTTGTTATTAAATTTGTAATTGTTGTTGTTCTCGCCGTTCTTGCTGCTCGCTGTTTTGTTGGTCACAGCAGCTCCTCCTGGCGTAATACTGCTCTCGAAGAAGGTCTCGCTGTTCTTGGCATCCGACCCGTCGTTCTCGTCCTCCTCCTCCAGATCGTTGGTGTCGTACTTGACATCGAACAAGATGACTGTGAAAAGGAATCCGAATAATTTAAGGTACTCCTTGAAAAGACACCTTTCTTACCCTCATCCTCTTTGGGTGCCTTTTTGCTGGCCGCCGCATCCGCATCAAGGCGTGGTATCTTGGCGCCGCGCATGTACAGGACATTCTCTTCGATAGGTCCCGTCATTCCCTCGTAACTCTCGACAAACTGCTCGAATTCCTGGCTGAATTGGTTCCAGTGAAGCGTCTCGCTGCTGGCCTTCCGCTTCAGCTCCCCCGTGGGACTCGGCAGCTTCACACTTTTGGACTCCGCGTACAGCTTGAGATTCGATTCCAGGGCCAACTCCACGAAGTGCATGGCCACTTCCAGGGCGCGACAGCAGCGCACGCAGATCTGCATGGGCCATAGGTAGCCGCCGGGACTGTTTGCCCGCAAATCCAGGTTGGTGCACTGCTTCAGGCTCTGGGCGTACGTGCGGGATTTTTGCAGGTTCGGCATGGGGGCGTCCAGGTGGACAGTTTTTCGGTCCACCGACAGGCAGGCTCGGCACTTGGCCGCATTTATCTTGTTCATGGTCCCCAGCGCGGAATCCGCAACAACAGCTGTTGCGGCGTCCATGGGCGCTAGTGTGGATTGCTCTTCCTCGCCGGATGCTCTTCTTCCTTCGTTGTGGGTACTGCGTTTCGAAAATGTATATATTCCTCAAACAATGTGTGTATTTTATACCGCTTTTCTTTTGTGGCTGAAACTGTAAGACCTTGCGCGTAGTTGCAAAAAGTTCTCGGGGCCGGCTGACTAGCGGTACTCCTTGCCACGGTCACACTGAGCATTAGAGTGAGCTTTGATTGAACACTTTAAAAAGATTCAAGACGTTTAAAATTATTAAAATAATTAATTTTTTTTTGCTTCTAAGTTTATTTATAAATAAAAGGAATAATCTAATTATGCAATATAGATTTCTATATATAAACATGTGTATCTATAAGGTCCACCCTGCTGAGTATCTATCGAATTCTTAAATATATCGAACGCACACGGACGGACGCTCCCTTGAGCGGACAAGGTTTTCCCAATTCTACAACGTTTCTTACGCCCTTAGACAAATGATTGAAGTGCTGCTGACCTGAAACCATTACTTGCGAGTTGTAATGCCACCCGAGACACCCGACAAACGCAAGTGCCCGAGAAAATTACTTACTCTAGAGGAGAAGCTGGCCGTGATCCGGACGCAGGAGGATGAAAAGCTAACAGTACGGGAACTGGCCAATAGGTAACGTTGTCATTAACGTTTAAATATATGCGTTAATTTGGAATTCCTGCAGATTTAACATTGGAAAGACGCAGGCACACGAGATCTTAAGAAACAAAGATGCCATTAACAACGGCCTGTTATCCGGGCACCTAAATATGAGCCAAGTGAGGAGGAATCCCCTGAGCCAGCATGGTGCCCACATCGACGAGATGGTCTTCGACTGGTTTGCTTTAACCAGAAAAGATAATGTCCCCATTTCCGGCCAGTTTGTCCGCGAAAAGGCCCGGGAGATAGCGGTGCAGATGGGCTACGATGGATTTTCCGCATCCCCTGGCTGGCTGCAAAAGTGGCGAAAGAGGCACAATATTAACTATAACGACACTGGGGATAGCCTGGATGTGCAGGAGTTCGAGACCATTCTGGTGAAGAGCGAGCCCATCTCGAACAGGGACGACGACGAGCTCTCGTCCGTGGATCTGGTTAAGCCCATTTATAGCATTGAGGAGGCAATGATGCAGCTGGCTCGGTTGAAGGAATTCGTCAAGGATGACTTTATATCCTACCAGCAGCTGGTCAGCTTGGAGAATCAGTGGAGCTGGAAATGGAATACCTTCAAGAAGGGGGTTCCCTAACATCAGTAGCTGGGTTTGTGTCGATTATTTATTTCAAAAAAAAATAGTTCAATCTATAGCTAAAAAAAAAATAAACTAGGGAATAAGTATATATGTATATCTGTGTATTTAAATATTAATAACTAATCAATAGAAAATCATTTAAAACAAGTCTTCTTAAGTATTCTATTAAGGGTTTTTATTACAAAATACTTGAGCGGCCAGGCAGAGCCGAAGTTACTTTGCATTTTAGAGTTCTTGTGACGCATTGGAGGCGGATGATACCACTAAAGTTTATCCAACAAAAGCCTGTTCAGATCAACTTAAAGCAATAACTGCACTACAAAAGTGATATATAGCTTGTCTGTATTTTGGGCTAACATGATGTGAGACTAAGATTAAATATCTTGCTTAATTAACAACCTAAGGGGTAAGCTCCAATACATTAGATGCACTAAAACGAGGGATGAAGTACAGTACTTAGAGTATATCATACTTTGTACAGTGTACGATGGATAACTTAGCGAGGAAGAATTCTGGACTATTTGGAAAGTTCTGCTGCCGGATGCGTCTCCTCCTTGACCACCGTTTCGTTCGCCTCCAAGAGCTTGAGGCTGGGACGCCCCCTCCTCCTCATCACCTTCAGATTGTTCGGGCTTCGCGGCGGGCTTGGTTCTTCCTTGATGTCGCGGAAGAGGATGGCCTTCTCTTCTTCGGTAAGGCGTTTCTTGTGAATTTTCATTAGATGACTTAACAGTCTAGAAAATGAGAGGGAAAATTTCATAAATCAGTCATCAAATTCATTGCGAAAAAGACTGTGTTCTCACCTTCCACGCCGCAAATATGGACGGTCGCACTCGGGACACCTGTAGGACACCATGCCCTTGTGCAGTATCATGTGCGACTTGAGGTGCGCCATGGTCACCATCTCCTTGTTGCAAACTTCGCAGACATGCCGGGATTTCAGATGAGAGGCGTTCTGATGCCGCACCATGTGATGCTTGAAGGCGAACATCTTGCCGCAGCCATCAATTGCGCACGGACCAATCAACTTTTCGCGGCAATGCTTCACCTTCATGTGCCTCTCCAGCTCCGCACTGGTGGCGAAGGTCTTGGGGCAGAGCTTGCACTGCGATTTCCGGTTCACGTGCCGCTTCATGTGGAACTTCAGCAGTGTTAGCGTGCGGTAGCTGGTGCTGCAGATGGAACACTTGTGCTGGTAGCCCCATCGCGAGGGCTCCGTATTCGAGTGCAACTCCATCTCGTGCTTGACCAGCTTGCCCAGCTCGTCGAAGGACTTGTTGCACAGCTTGCACACATAGATCGAAGTGTGCCCCCGCCGTGTGGAACGCAGACCCTTCGTCGGGTATGGCCCCATGGCGGCGGTGGTCAGTAGCTTGTCGCTGCCATTGAGCAGACCGCTGCCGGGCGAACCGAGCTGGGGATGGGAGGTGGGTGTCGAGACCTGGGATCGCTGCGCATCGCTGCCCATTATGTCATAGTCGAAATCAAACGGCGTGGGAGTGGGATACAGATTGGAGGCGGAAGGTGCCAAGGCTGTTGTGGCGCTGGGCGATACGGATGCGGAGGAAATGGCAGCGGCTATGGCAGCTGTCGTTGCCGCAGTGGCCGCGTCCAATGTCACCGGATCCACTTCCTCCTCTGGCACGGTGCGCTCCCTTTTTGGTGGCGCTGCAGTTCCATTATCCAGGTTTCCTCCCAGCTCTGCTAAGATCATTGTTGGTCATCAAATATAGATTTATCGATTAATGTGGGATGCGTATGCAGTTCGTGTCGGGCAGAGTTGAAATGGGAATTTGAGTTCATTCTTGCAAGGCTATTGAGGCTCTTACCATTGCCTGCAGCAGCCGTCGTTGTCGTCATCATCATCATCGTCTCGTCCTTCAAAGGTGCTTTATCCCCCACTGGCCCGGCTATAGTGGCCGTCGTTGTGGTAATGGTGGTGGTGGCCGCCGACGAATGCGTCGTTTGCATCTCTATAATAGTGTCCACCAAATGGCTGCGCTGCAGGTGGCGAGTGAGCGTAGACTTGGCAGCAAACGATCGAATACAGCGCGGACACTCGAAAGGCAATTCTGTGAATAGAGATCATGAAACAAGAAAAGAGTTAGTGGGTTTTTATATTTATAAGCAGGTTTCTAAAGGCTCAATATCTTAGGAATATTGTTTTACATCGATCATAGGAAAATTGACGAAGTTATGCAGAGTTGAACGAAGGTCATTTGGTGTTCAGTGCATGAGAATCACAAAGTTTAAAGCGCTCTCCTGAAAAATGCAATTCTGAAAATCGGTGTACACGATAACTCAAAATCTACTAAACCAATCAGTTTGAAATTTGGAACATATCTTCTTTAGGTAATTCTTCAGGTACTCACGTCGAGCTTTTTTTAG
>JAEIIJ010018996.1:0-94445 GCA_018904815.1 Drosophila ogumai | reverse complement strand
TAATCTATGATTAAATTTGAATAATTTTCTAGACCTTTTCCGCCGTCTTCGCACCCGTCTCTGGCCAGTGATTGGCTCTGATTCTGCTGATGATGGAGCAGCAGATGACTCGGATGACTCCAGCGCTGGCATTGGTTCTGGTTTCTCAATTGGTTTGCCTTTGGCCCCTTTGAATCCCAAGGATGGAAATACGACTTCTACCGTAAAGGTATGACATGAAATGGATGAAAAACTAAAGTTTTTAAGCCATTTATTACTCGGTTGTAGTTAATTAATAATTATTAAAAATATTATTAAAAAAATAATTCAAATGCTTAACTAGTAAATTTCACGTGGTAATGACCAACTTTTTATCCCCCGCCAGGTTGTGGATGGTCACAAGGTGGAGATCAATGAGACCGTGTTCGGCAACACTAACAGCGTGTTCAAGGTGCGCGTCGTTAACGTAAGGCCCCTGGACAGTGGCGAGGAGGTGGCCGAGGGTGTGCACACCAATGATGGTGGCTTCCAGCCGGCCAAGGGGCCTGCCACATCTGCTCCGCCGCCGGCCAAGTCCGCGGGACAGGGCGAGTTCGACGATGAGGTGGAGGAGGATGGACGCCGGGAGCCACTGGAGAAGCAGGCTAAGGACAACGAGGTGCGCGATATCGACGAGCCCAAGGTATAAAGACATTTAACCAGGAAAAGCTTGGCAAGCGCTCTACTAACCAATAAAAAAACAAAACACGAATTGTATATTCAAAACTTTCTATGAACTTGTAACATACCTATATACAGATATTTCTAATATTTTTTAAATAAAGTTTTGCATAAAACTAAAAAGCAAGAATTGTATATATGTACAATATATGAATGCCTGCGTTTTTTCCCCTACTAATGCAAATAAAATTAAATCTTATTGGTGACTTGTTTTTGGTTGTGGTTTGCTTTTATTATTTTATATACTTTTGTTTGTATAAAGCTTTTGCTGTTAGTTTCTACATATTTTATTTTTAATTTAAAATTTTTTTCGGTAACGTTTGCTGTTTAATTAAGTTTTGCTAATTTGTCAGCCAATAATCTGGTTCAACCGCAATTGTAAATATTTTATTAACACGACAAAATGTTTAATTGTACAATTAGATGATTTTTCTCCCTTTTTATATCAGCATTGCAGTCATGTAATATGCATATTGGTTCATTGGATTTGTGAGTAATTTTATTTTTTTTTTTTAAATTGCATTGCATCTAAATTAATAATGCAAGCAAATTATAGTTTGTGGCCACAAGGAAAAACTAAAAAAAAACGTTTGTAACAAAATATGCAAATATGTAGATAAGTAAAAAAATAGTAATATGATGAGAGTGATATTATTTATTTGCGAAACTCTGTAATTGACAGATAAATTTATGAGTTGAATCATGACAAAGTTGAAGCTCACTAAGCTGGTAATTAAGTCCTTTTTTCAGGGCTTATTTTGATTTTGGTTTTGTTCTATAGGGCATATAATTAATTTAAAGCAATGGTTTATATTAATGAGAATTTTGCATCTTCTTTTTTAGTATAATACTTTCATTTGCACTAAATATTAGTATAAAAGGAAATTGATGTAAAAAAATTATATTTTTATAAAGCCATTATGGCTGAAATAATTTACTTAATGGTGGTTCTTGTATTTCATATTAAATAAAAACATCTTTTGGGAAAGATTTCCCAGCCAATATTTTAACAGAAATACTAAGAAGTAGAAAGGTAAATAAAAAATATAATTAATTGTTTCTGATAATATTCAATATTGTTTTAATTTTTTCGAGAAGACTAAAGTTAGACAATTTTCAGCACAAAACTCAATCAAGGAATGCACTTATTTCCATTCAGTTAATTTTTTTATTATTATTTCAGTCAATAAAAACACAAGTTTACAATTGTATCTTTAAAGTAACCCGACCAACTTGTTTTCCACCGACTTTCTTTTCATTTCGGGCTTTACAAAATATAACCTCCACCCGAGACCCCTCTCTTTGGCCAATAGGTTCCACAGGTTACCCCATACATGTATCATATGCGACAATTTTTCTTGGCGTTTTTGCTGCAAGTCCATTAATTACTTTTAGGCCGTAATAAAAATTAATTTTTATTAAAAGTCATGCGCCCAGCTCGCATAAATCCTCGTCTTGGGCGTGTGCTGGGCGTGGCAGGTGGGGCGGAAAAGGGACGTATTTATGAGAATTTATTGTGGCGAAATCGACGAGTGCCGGTTGGATAAATTTTTTGTTGCTCTCCGCGAGCCGCATAAATCAGCGGGAAATTAATAAATGACCATAAAAAAATTGCAATGCTGCGTAAATTATTAACAACTTTAAAGTTGTAAGTGACATGTCAACGTTTAAATACGCAAATTTAAATTTAAATAATGCCAGCGGTGACATTTTTGTACCCGCAACGGAAGCAAAAAGAAATATGAAATAAAAAAAAAAAAACTATTCGCACAAGTTGCGAATTTCATTCGATTTGTTGTTATATTTTCATTTTAATTTTTTTTTTGTGCGGTGTTCAACTTTATTTTTCATCTCGCGCGGATATTGAAAGTTGTGGCTTCTGTTTTTTGGGGTCGGAGTATGGGTGTGTGCTGTAAGAGGGAGTGACTTCTCATGCGTTTATTTGAATTTAATATTCATGGTTATAAATATTAATATATATACACACACACTCTCACGGAAGGGAATGTGTGTGATAACTCCTTTGCCAGCTGCATCGAAACATTGAAAAACCGTTGAAGGCTGTTAAACAATTTGGCGATTGAAGCTCTTTGCAAAAACGCATGTGCCATAATAGCAAACACACTCTGGCACTGGCGACTGTGGGTTTTATTAATATTTTCCTATTAAAAAGCGTACAAATATCCAGACAAATGCACATAATTCACATTCATGAATGTGTGAGCTTTTGATAACTTTTCACAAATTACTTTGTGCATTTGCATTTCAATTTCAATGCAAGCAGATGGTGGGAAGCAAAAAGCTTGGCAAATATTCCATTTATGGGAGAAAAGTATTAATACAATAATGATACAAGGGATTCTACTTGAATTTGCTTTATAAAATAAAGATTTCAGAAAATATACTATAGAGTTTTTAGATGCCTTTATGTAAAAAATGTGTTGATGATGTTTGTAATATAATATAAAAGAAATAAATACATTTTTAATAGTTCTACGCTTGAAGTCCAAATGTATTTGGTTGATTTAAAAAATTCCCCCATAATAACAACAACTTAATTTCAGCCCATTCAATAATTAATAATATTTTTATTTGCGGTCAAGAAATCATTAAAATCTTTGGTGTCACCTGGCAGAAACTTATCCATCATCTCCGAGGCAGTTAAATTCTCAAGAAATTCTCAAGAATCACAAAAATCGTGACTCAGTAGTAGCGCCATTCATCTGTAGAATGTGTAGCCCACTGCCTCCGTTTCTTGTCTTCCCATTTCCAATTCTTCCGGTGAGTTATATCATCTCAAAATACAACAAATACTTAAGTGATCACAAACGGACAGAAATTAACAAATGTGTATTAATAATATGAATTTCTGAGAAATTGCTAACGAGCGTAAAACGAAATTGGACAAATATCGACGGGGGGAAGACTTTAACTAGTGACGTCACATAGCTTCTAACAGGAGTGAGGGAGAGGGCTTTGGTGAAGGTGAATCATGAGTGAGGCACTGCATGTTAAACGTTAATAATGAATGAAGGCGTTATGCAAAATAAGACAGAAAGAGACGAAGCTAAAGCCGGGTGAGAGGGTATTAACAGTGTGAGACAATATCTCTGTTAAGCTCTTCAAGCTTCTCTTCCTAAGGCAGCTTCCCTACAAAGCTGACTCAGCCAGTTCTGTTAAGCTAAGCCTCTCTTTTTGTGATTTTTTCTAAAGATTATAAAACAGTTGGTTTATGTTAACAGCAGTTCAGTTGTAGATTTGAAGCGAAGCGTAAACTGTGAGTTTCTTTCGATTGTGTGATTTTTAAATTTAAAAAAAATACATATATATATATACAGGCTTAAACAAAAATAATAATTCAAATAAAAAAATTATAAAATAACTACAGTTTGGAATTAATATGAAATATCTATACAAAAAGATGAAATGCATAAATTTCAATTAAGGAACACATAGGCTACTTTCAAAATAAACTTAAATTTTATCAAATTATTTCTTTAAAGATTAACAACAACAAAACTTAAAGCTTTTTATAATATTCCAAAAAGCTAATCTTCTGTACATTGAATCAAAATAATTCATATTTAATAATAATGTATTTGTGAACTACAAAATACCTAACATTTTTCACATTAAATAAATTTATTTAACAAAATCGTTCATTAAAATATCAGCATGCTGCTTTTAACTTAGTGTATAACTAAACAAATCAGATTGGTTTTTATAATAAATCACAATAAATTAATATGAAAATTTATTCCATTTATTTCGCACACACGCAAACATTATGCACCTGCAACTCATACACACACTCCCACACCCTGCACAGTCTACCACAACCACAACAACAACCGTAAGATCTACAACAACCAAACTTGCCACCAGATCACCTGAAGACTCCGAATCTGAAGCCACAGACATCAGTGAAGATATAGTGGAAACTCTGTCGGTGGAAGAACAAAAGAAGACTATGGATCAGCTGCAGGAAATGATGGCATCCGTCCAAAAGGAAGTGGAGAAGGAGGAGGCATTGGAACAGGAGCACCATGAGGAGGAGTCCATGGAGATGATGAAGGAGAAAGAGCGGGAAGAAATTGATTCCTCCGATGACGAAGACGCCGAGGCCACAACGCCCGTTGTAATGAGCGAAACCTTCAACGATGAGTGGGCTGAGTTCGATCAGGACCACGAACAGGATCAGGATCACCAACTGGACATCGAGGGAGATTTCGAAAATGATCTTAACAATGATATCGATATCGGCATCGAGGAGAACTTTGTGCCCGTCGATCTGTCCAACGACATAGCGGTGAACGATCTGGCCGCTGCCGATCCTGATTTTCCGCATAATCCCGACGCCGAGGTGTTTGCGCCCCCGACTCTCATTAAGGCCATGCCGATGTTCGAGAAGCTCTCATTATCAGAGCCCTCCAAGTGAGATTCCTTTCAAGGATCCCATCTAGTCTAGGCAGTGTCTTTAGTCTTAAGCCCTTAGTTTTAAGCCAACGCCATCGAGGATATCTCTGAGAGATCCAAGGAAAACGGCATTCTCTTTTATTATTTACAATCGTAATTTATCGTATTTATTTCGACAGATGGCGAGTATTAAGAGTGCACAAACCGTTGCATTGGAAATTATTTATTGCTAAAACACAAAAATTAAATTATAAATAAAATATTTTAAAAACTCAATGATGTTTGTGGTATTATTATGAAGAAAATTATATGTTTTAAACTGTATTCTTTATATATTTTATTAATACATGATAAACCAGCAAAAAAAGGTTTATCAACAAAGCAAGAAGAAAGTAAATAAAAAATAATACAAAACAAAATTAGATAAAATGGATTCGCAAAAAAAAGAAGCATTTATTATAAAAACACGCACAAATATTATTTTACTAGCCTTTGAATTATTTTTTAATGGACGCAATTATTCCCATACTTTTTATATAAATCTATTTATCACCGTTTTTATCAATCAATCCACATAATTAAGATCAGCAGATTGATTCAGCTCTTGAGGATACTTTGATTTATATTTAAATAAAGTTAATAATTAACCTCATTCGCCGAGGGCTTTAAGAGCATTAACCAAAGTGCTGCATAATTTCAGGCTGAATATGTTCTTATTTAAAGTGCGAAATTTCGTTAGTGATTTAAATTGAATATGAACGAAAAATGCTTTATAGGCATTATATGCCTCATTAGTTCTCAGTGCGATTAAAAAAACAGCATAGTTAATTATTTTTTTCATGCCAGACTTTGGGGTAATTAATTGTGGTCAACTTATGGTTAACTTAATTGCCTGTTATTCTTTTGTCAAACAAAACCTTGGCTATAAAAGCGTATTAATTGATAAATTATTGGTTGTATGGTGAAGAAGCAAGAGCGTCTGGCTTTGGAAAAAATTAAAAGGGGACTATGTTTATAATAACAATTTTATTTAGTTCAAGAAAAGGTAGGGTAAAAAGAAATCCTATAAAAAGGTGTTTTTTCTCCGTTTTTGTTTGTATTGTATTGTATTTACCTAAAGATTAATGATTAAGAAATCTCTATCATTACTAATATTTCGTGTAATTTAAAGACATTTAATTTGCTTATTGCGTTTTATTTACGCTTAAAATGGTTGCTGGTTAAATTTCATTGATGTTTGGGCTGCAAGCCCATTGAATGCATAAGTGGCCAACATATTTGCGCATTGCAGCCAGAGTTGCCATTACCATTCATTTATCTGGCGAATAAAGGTTGTTAACTTTTGTGGATATAAAGCATATCTGTAATTATCGCTCCTGAGCTCTCCATCCGTAATTCTTCTGGTGCTTCAAGAGCTCCTCTCCCACCTGTCTACTCCATGCTGTATTTCTCATCCCAGACAACCCTTTGTGTGTATTTGCTTTGGCCGTTGCGATGATTGCAACTTTTCAATTCGTATTTACAAAAGCGAAACAATGCGAGCCATACAAATGCGGCTATACAGATTTATATGTACTGTACGTCTGTGGCCTGCGTTCGTTTAACAAATTTGAGCTGCAAACAAAACGAAATCCCTCAGACTGAATGCTGCTTTTCATCAACCACTTAAGCCGAGCTTTGGTTAAACTTTGTCGGACATTAAATAATTAATTGGGAGATGCCCATGCCCGGGTGTTTATCATTTTCGGAGATTGTTTGATTTTAATTATCACTCAATGAATTTAATCTACCTTTTTTTAAAAATAAGAAAACCCTGTTATTGTTTACAGAAAATATAATTTAGCTTTTCTTTGAACTATCCCCATGTCCTCTGACTTAATATAAGCTTCTCATTTCGTGTGTTTGCCGCAACCACAGCGTTCCAGATGCTTTGAGGTGACAACGTGATATATTCCGCAGGACCTGCTCCTAATGATGCCACATGGGTTTTACTCCCACAAAGTACACAGTAAATGCTGGGAAGAGAGTTTTCAAATTTTAAATAACTTTTCTTTTTGTATTTTGATTTTATTATATTTTATATACATATTTTTCCAAATTCCTTAGCATTTATGTACATGTATGTACATTTTCCAGTGTATTTTCCGCTGCTGTTCGGTTATAACTAAATACAAAGTTTAATACGTGGCTCGACGCTTAGTTCACGGTTGTTGCTTCCGCTTGTGTTTTTAATTTCGCCATGCCTTTGTTGCCAAGTGGGGAAAAGGACGCGTCGGGTGTTAGAGCACGGGGGCGTTAGAGGGTTAAGGGTGCCGAGCATACACAGATTTGGCAGAGATTAGCGCTCGGTTCTAGCGGTTTTGTTGGTTTACTTTAGTTTCTGGTTTGCCAGAGTTAATTAATTTTCGTTTATTTGATTGTTGGCGTGGCACCATGTGCTAAGTTTATTCTTTCCAGACTTTCCACATTTCTATGCCCCATATGATGTTTTATTTTTAAATAAATCTATATAATATTAAATATTTAAATAAAAAACAATGCTAACAAGCCTTATTTCTTTCTCTGGGCCCTCTCCTTCTCAACGCGCTTTAGAATGTCATCCATGTTGTTGATTAATTTCTCCAGAATTTCCTCAAGCAGGCTCACGCGATTAGTTAGACTGAAATTGGTATTATGTTAAAAAAGTATGTAAAAATTTCTGAAATTAGAAATTAATACCGAACCAACTCCTTATTTTCTCCTGGCGGAATTTCCTGGAAGTAACGAGCCCTGAAAATATAGACCTTTGGTAAGCATACGAGAGGGAAGAGATCTTGAAAGGAATTACTCTGTTTCTGTCAAGTTCTTGTGAATCTCCTCGGGTTCCTCCTGTGCGCTCTTGGGCTCTTCCTCGACTTCCTCTGCAGCGGGCGGCTGGTTGCGTCGGCGCTTCCGGCCGCAGTGAATGATGATGTAGAGTATTCCCACCAGTTTATTGTAGATATACGAGCCCAAGTGGCTGGTTCCATGGGTTATCTCACTTTTCACCGTGTTGTAGGTCTCCATTATAATAGCAAGGAACATGTTCTAGGGTAAGAAAAACATTTAAAAAATGAAAGCTTATATATTTATTCTTTAAAGGCTCTTGAAAACTTACCAACAAAATGAAGAACACAAGCAAAATGTAGGTGAGGAAATAAATGGGACCCAAAACTCTATTCGCTTGCTCAATGAGATTGTACTGAAAGTCGCCGAGAATCATCCTGATCATGGTTAATATTGAGGTAATGAAATTGCGAAAATCGGGGTGTTTGGTGCCAAATAAGAGTAAACCCAACTGTGCATAGGCCAGAAACACAATTCCAAACATAAGACTAAAGCCAGCCAGGTCTTTCGAGCACTGTAAATGCACAGATTAAACATATGATATGTCTTCCATTTTCAATCCATCTACAAACCCTTTTGAGAGTCGTTGTGAACTGCACAAGGGTCTTGTTGAAACTGATGAACTTGAATATTTTGATCCACACGAGAAAGGCCAAAATAGCCATCATGTCCACATAGATAATATTAAAGAAACACAGCACGTCCAAACTTTGATACGTCAACTCCGTCATGGCCTTAGCGAGGATATTTTTTATCCAAAAAGTGTGCCAAACGTTGTACACCAAGGCCAGGTAACATAGCTGGATAAAAAGAGAAAATATTTATAGTAAAAAAGGGAATATTTGAAGACTACTTACCAGTAGTATAATACAGTCGAGCGTATTTATAATGGAAAATAAATAATTTTTAATGCCCGACTTGCTTATTTCAGTTATCTCGTAAATGGTGTAGTATACGACCATGATGTACCAGAATATATAGATTACCGACATCACCAAGTCTGTGTCCGTGAAGAAGGAATGCTGCTTCACTGTCTGCAGATGGGCCTGGGGTATGACACCGCCTGTTGGCGGAATCTCCGCAATTAATCTGGAATTATTGGTAATATCAAAAAGGGCCCTTATGTATTCGCCAAAAACCCACTTTACGCTCTGAAAGATATTCGTATTATCATTAAACAAATTGAACTCCACCAGACAGAGTCGGGAGCCCCGATCAAGCCAGTGATTGTTCTTCAAATCGGTGATGATTGCCAGGTTTTCATTCTTAACGTAGGTCAGATCAACCACGTACCCCCCGGAACGGTAGAAAGACAGCACTGTCCAAAGCGGCATAGTGTTTAGGGACGACATCGTCTGGTAGGGTATTCCCTGGAATTCGCCCTTCGCCTCGGCTCTCGGAGTGTATGCGGCATAGCAGGTGTTAAAGTATCGGATGAAGGCGTCGTTCACATAGCAGCTGTCCTTACGCACGCGGATTTGCCGGATTCGCGGAGGACCCAGCAACAGGTTCTCGTACAGAAAGATACGCCCCTAGAAAGATCGATGACTGCGTCACAAATTAACCTGAAAATGTTGACAATAATTACCTCCAAATGGTTGTCACTTATATTATGTATTTGCTTTGGTCTTTTGTGTTGGGATCCTGGCTTTGGTACCGCTATCGGCTTCCCTGCGAAATTCGTTGGCGAACGCGCATCTGGATCCGGCTGTGGGACATCACTAGCGTCCGACTTCCGGTCCACGCCGGGATCCCAGGAGTTTCTACCCGCACGCTTCCTAACTTTGGGTTTCTGAGGTTCTTCGGGTATCTCTTCTACTTTTTCTTCCTTATCATCTAACACATCCTCGTCATCAGGTGGTTTTGGCGTTTTAGTATCTACTAATGTCAAGTCGCCGTGGAGTGTTATCAAAAAGTTGTAGATCAAATAGTCCCACCAATCCGGCACGGTGATTTGCTTTTCGAAGTTAATAGTGACCGAGGGAGCAATCACCAGATCACGGGTGGTGAAGAGCTTTTTCATTGTGTCGTTAAAGTAAAACATATAGGAGTGGCGCACCGACAGAGTGACTAGTATAAAAAATATGTTAAATATTGTTTTTTAATAAAGTTCTAAGTAAATATAATAATACTGGGAAATATATGGTCTTCGAAATCGTAGCATCTTACCCTATAAAGTCTTGTTACTAACTTCATTTTTCCACTTACCAAGCGATGTTAGGATCAGGAATATAATAAACACGGTGAACTCAATAAGGGCATCGCGCACTTCCTCATCGCTGGTGTAAAGGATGCGGTTAGTCTTGGCCCTGTTCACTGATGATCGTCGTCGCTGTTGATCTAACTGTGTGGGTGGTTGGGTGGTTGTCTCCGGTGTCTTTTTCTTAAAGAGGCGTTGCTTGAGCCCGCTCCTGGCCATGTGGGTCCTGACAGCCCCCATATTCATGCCTTCAGCGTCCGTCGATTGTCCTGCCTCCTGAATCGTTACCCGTGGAGAGGGGCTTCTAGCAGCGGCGGTCTCCAAGGCCGCGGACATTGGAAGTGGAAGCCGAAGACTAGATTTGGGTACCCGGGCCGATGTTGATGGTCCGGTATCTCGAATAGATGCTTGTGAAGAGGCCACAGGACCAGAGGTCTTATCAGGCGATGATCTTCCGGCATCTGGTCCGGTACCTCGAATTGTTTCTTGTGAATTGGCCACATGACCAGAGGCCTTGACAGGCGATGATGATCTTCTGGAATCGCGTCCAGTATCTCTAATTGTTGGTTTTAAAGAGGGCACTTTGCCAGAAGTCTTGACCGGCGATGATGACCTTCCGGAATCTGGTCCAGTATCTTGAATTGTGCCTTGTGGAAAAGCCTTAGGACCGGAGATCTTAACAGGCGATGATGATCTTCCGGAATCAGGAACAGTTATTACAGGAACATTAGAAGGAGAAGCAGAATCATCTCTAAAAGTTATTTTCGGTTGTGTAGCGCTGCTTCCCGGAGTTTTCGCAGAAACCGCCATTTTCGTACCTCTAGCGGGTGTAGATAGTTCGTCGTCCTGAATCGTTTTCCGGGCAGAAGGACTTCTATCAGTGGCGGCCTCATGGACGGAGGACGTTGGAAATGAAACCCGATGGCTAGATTTGGGTGCCCGGCCTGATGTGGATGGTCCGGTATCTCGAGTAGTTCCCTGTGAAGAGGCCACATGACCAAAGGTCTTGACAGGAGATGATGATCTTTCGGAATCGCGTCCGGGATCTCGAATAGTTGCTTCTGGAAAAGCCTTAGGACCAGAGGACTTGACTGGCGATGATGATCTTCCGGAATCGGGTCCAGTATCTCGAGTTGTTGGTTGTGAAGAGGCCACATGGCCAAAGGCCTTGACACGGGATGATAATCTTTCGGAATCTGGCACAATTATTGCAGGATAATTAGGATCAACTCGAAAAGTTATTTTTGGTTGTGCAGCCTTGGTTTGAGCTGTCACCTGGCTGGAGATGTCTGGGTGCCCAGAATCTGGCGTACTTGCCCTTCTGGATGAGAATGGACCCGAATCGGGCACAGCCCTTCCAGATGCAATAAATCCTGGACCAATAATTTTTCTTGGCGATTGAACCACAGGATCAATTAATGAAGGTGAGGCTGGGCGTCGGACCCTGCTAGAAGTGGTCGGTGCTTCCACGTCTTTAAAACTGCGTTTTGCAATCATTGGTGGAGGGGGAACGGAAGTCACGTCGCTCGGAGTCGCGGTTGGAGGAACCGGTGTCCTTTGCCTACGCGGCGACGGAGGTACTGGTGGCCCGCCCGGCGGCTTCCCATCTTGATTCTTCTGCGACATTTTCAATAGATTTTAGATTTTTTTGTTCGCCAAAGAAAGTTTCACTAAACAAAGCACACAAAAAAACATATATAGTCTTTCCAGGAGCTCGACCAGCTTCAGACTGAAAAATGTTGTGTGCTGACCCCAACGACAGGCACACGTATCTTGAAGTTTAAAGATTGCTTGCTCGGACCAAGGCTGAGGTGAAGTAAGTGTTGCCTACTTGGCTTTTTTTTGTAGCCAAAACGTTGTTCTTTTTTGGGATATAATATTAAAAATTAAATTGATTAAAATATAATAGTTTATACTAGAACAATTAAACAAATTAATTTTTTTACAATTCTTATGCCATTTGTTGGGATTTTATTTTGCATTGATGAATTTTGGGTTGGGTTTTTAGTTGTGAAGAAAGTTCATTAGTAAATCTTTATGCCCAAAGAACTTTAACAATTTCTGTGCTGTTTTTTTATATATACATTAAAGTTTGACAATTTAGCATTAGACTGTCCATTGATGCCAACACTGGCTGATGGTGGCACCTGGAAAAAAGCAAGATCCAGACAACAGCTGCACATTCGGCGACGCCGTGCATATGCATATTTCATGCGTTAACGCCAACATTTGAATTGCAACCCAGGAGCGGATTCTTTGGAGAAGGAGGGGGAGTGCCAGCCAGTGCAGGATGCTTTTGATTTATGGCAGTCCATGTTGGATGGCCCACCTCGGAGTTTTTGCCTCCTCCTGGTCTGCAGCTATCAGCGCCAGTTGAGTTGTCAGTTGGCGCATAAAGAATGCATGTACAATAGCATAAATGTGATAAGATCCCTCTCAACGAGCGAATCCTGGGGTTCCTGCGGAGGACACGAATGCCAGCAGGATGAGAGTGACTTTCTTTAAGGCGATTTAACAGTCTCCAATGCCTGTCGTCTTTACAGGCCTTTAAAAATATTATTCGTAGAAAATCCCCGATTTAACCCATAACTAAATAATAATAACACTTATATATTTTTAAAATATTTAATATTTTATTTGAAAATATGTGAAACCGATTGATTTTCTTCAATTTCTTACACACCGCTCAATGAAATGTTATTTAAAAATACCGACTAAATAGTTTACATTTCAATTTGTTTGACTTTTGTTCCATTCCAAGACATCAAGTGCAAATTAAGTACAAAGTTGGTAAAATGTGGGCTTGCTTTGAAATCAAATTTTTAAGCTAGAATAGAATATAGTTTAAAACTATTAACTATATAAAATAGATTGATGTAAGGATGAAGAAGCTATTCCAAAAGGTAACATTTTTTGTGACAGATTTTTATTGATTTAGCTAAATCTACTAGTTCATGTTTACGATATTTCGCATCTTAGGTGTTCTTGCAGGTGTTTCTACCTGTTTTTATTAGTTTGCTTTATTTTTAGCTAACCCTTTGAATGTTTCTCACTACAAACGGAATTTCGAATGTTTTTTGTTGGTTTATATTTATATTTATTACCTTAACTCTTAACTAAATATTAATTTACTAAATTGTTTCGTGTGTGCAAAATATAAGTTTCTACTTTCCTCTGAATTTGCTGTATTCCTTTTTTTGTTTCCCCTTGTTTTTTATTTGTTTGCTTAACTATTTGGCTTTGATAAATACTTTGGCGCCGCACACAAGGCAGCTTCAAATTTCTGGATTTTATTTTGGTTTTTAGTTTTTACTATTAGGACTTGTTTGCCGACCACGTTGATTAGTTTAGATTAGGGCTTGATGAAAAATGGTTGATGGTTGTGTTTCAGCAAATGTGATTACAACAAGGATGCAACTTTTAAGCTACTTCTTTGGTTAAGGGTTGTTTTTGCGGTTCATTTTTGTGCACTCGAGAACTTTATTTGTAAGCCTTCTTTTTCTATTTGCTTTAGGTTTCTATTCACTTATCAGATACATTTTTGTAATTGGTCCTTTGGTTTCAGAACGTTGCTGCTAATGAAAGGCACAATTGCTTAAGCTAGTTTCATCCATTGTCTGTTGTGAATTAGTTGTGACTGTATGCTGGCCCTTGGCCACGCCCCTCTTGGCCACCTTAGCAGCTAGGTAGTAGCTAGTACGGCTTGGCCGCATCCTTGGAACGTTTTAGTTGGACCTTCAGGCGCTTGGTGCCGATCTGAAAGCCATGCATCGCCTGGATGGCCGCATTGGCCGAGTGCGGATTGTCGTAGGAGACGAAGCCGAAGCACTTGGACAGGTTGGTCTGCTTATCGATGAACACCTTGGCCGACAAGACATTGCCGAAGGGCAGAAATGTCGACGCGAGATCCGTGTCAATGAACTCCTGAGGTAGGTGATAAATGAAGAGGTTGCTGCCGTCTGGACCTAGTAAGGCAAAATGTAAAATTTTAGGAAATATTTTATTTAATAATTTGCACTTCAAAACTCACCCTCGATCTGTTTGCCCGCCACGCCCGCTGCTGCCGCTTGAAGGGCGCTGGCAGTCAGGGGCTGGGCGGCTCCATAGGCGGCGGCTCCATTTGTCAGTCCACTCAGGGAGGGGGTATAGGGATCGGCGGCACTTGGGGGCCCTAAAATGTACAGACAAGCGCATCAGAAATATTCACACAAAAATATTAAATTTAATCAATTGAAAAACGGTCCCAAAATAATGCTAAATTTGTATTCGTAGTTTTTCCAAAGGAACAAATTACCCAAACACACATACACACACTCAGAAACAGGACAAAACACACACAGTGGGACATACAAGGCGGCAGGATACAGAGAAAAATAGAATCAACCATAAACAAGAACCATATCTGAACAATAAACGAACCCAAGTTGAGTTAACGCATATGAGATCTCGGCCCTTTATTTATTATGATTTTTAGCCGTCCTTTTCACACTTTGTGCTCAACCGTTTTATGCCTTCTTTTATCTTTTCTTTTTTTCGTGGCCCTCGTCCTTTCATTATTAAATTTTGTACTGTCTTTTATTTGGCTTCTGTATACTGGGGGAAAAAAATGTGTTAGCCTTTGTTGTTTGGCCTCTCCGCATGGCGCCTGTTTTTTAATTGAGCCGGCAAACATTTTCGTTGCTCCCCTGCTGCTGTGCTTTTTTCATAATCTACTATAAATTTATTACTTTCTTTAGTTTTTCCTTTGTGTTTTTATTGCTTTATATAAGCATTTTTTTTATTGCGTTTGCAAATTTGTTGGTTGCATTCTTTATGCCAACAATTTGGCGGGAATGTAAGTTTTAGAGGGAAATGTATTAAAAATTTTGTAGAATCCATAAAAGTTACTAATTGAAAAGCTAATTGGGAACGTAAAATGTGGAAAATTTGTGGAAATTTATTGCCCCAATGTTTTGTATTTTATTTGACTTATATTTATTGGTATGTGGGAAATAAAGTTTGTCGTAAAATGTTTGCCGTAATAAAAATGTGATCCTTAGTAGATATATTTTATTCCTATTAGTTAATATACAATCATAAGTTGTTAAAAATTTCCTCAGAATATCCTCATTTTTAATTTTATTGTCATTCACTTTGAATTCCTGATTTCTCTTTTTCTTTTTTCTAGACATTTAATATACGAAATTTCCTTTCATGTAAAATATTAAGCCCTGGTCTACGCCATCCAATCTGAGCTTGACTCTGCGGAATGTTGTGGCAATATATTGTTTTTGCTTCTATTTTCTTTTATTAAAAATTCTATTTTTTTCAAATGTAATCAAGAACGTGTTGTTTGGAATGCCGTTTATTTCCTTTTGTTATAGATTTGATTCCTTTCCGCGTAAACTGCCTTTCAGAGTTTCCCTTTTTATTATAAATTTTTTTTTGCGTTGGTTTTTAGGAAAATTCATTTTACTTTTATTGACAAAGTTGGGCAAATTGTAAAACTGCAAACATATAAAAGCAAGAAATATTTTGAATTATAAACATTCAGACAGAAATCGAAGTTGGGATTGCCGACGGGAATTCTCCAACGATGTTGTGAAAATTCAGATGAATTTAATTTACTTTAGAATTTATAAAATATTTTTTTTATATGACTTTAAATATTTATTTTTGTGAGTTTATTATGTAAAAATATTTAAAAGTAGAAATAAAAACGTAATTTTATTTGTTTAAGCTGTATCTTGGATATAATAAAAACTTCTTATAGAAAATATATAATAGGATCAATCACTGCTTAGTTAATTTAGGGATAGGGCATGGCGGGGCGCTGTCATAGGCGCATGCAGGCTGCGTGGAGGCTGTATTATTGGAGCTTATATTGTTTATAGTTAGTGTGATTAAGTGCCAGAGGTAAAACTCTGTTTGATTACATTACAAAACAAAAGAACACATACAAACATTTACATAATACACAAACACAACCACCCGTACCCGAAACATACATATATTGATACACTCAATGAAAAGAAAATATAGGTAATTAGGAAAGTAGTCAAGGGAATATTATTATTTAGAGCTTTTCCAAATATGGATGTATTTTGAATTGAAAAATCAATATTAATTAAATCTGTTTATTGAATCAAATATTTTTGAAAGAAAAAAGTAAATTTTGTAGGAAGTCTTTTGAAAATAAAAAAGTGTGACGTTTTAGGCAGGAAAGCCTAACCCTGCCGCTTTTCTAATTTGGTAAAATCTTTTAAGAATATTCTACACAATTATATTAATATGTATACGCATGTATTATATATGAATACATATTTAAAATAATATTAAGTTTAAAGTGAATTTTTATTAAAATTTTGCAAAGTTTACCTAAATGGGGGCAAGTGCTCTCAAGATGAGACATTCCAGCTGTCTTTTTTTGAGTTTTTATGACTTCGTGATCTACTTACACAGCGCGTTCAGGGTCAGCGTTTGGCCGCCGCCCACCTGCTGGGTGGGCGTGGCCATCAGCTGCGACATGTTGAAGGCCGGCGCCGACGGAGTAGGTGGCTGCTGTTGTTGGGCGGCAGCGTAGGCCAAACGCTGGTGGTGCAAGCTGCTGTTCCCGCTGCTGCTCTGGCTGTGATGGGCGATGGTCATCGGATGGTGGGCGTGGGCTTGGGCGTGGGCGTGGGCAGTGGGTGTGGCTAGCAGGGCTACCAGATTCTGCATAGACAGGGATGGAGCGGCGAGCAGTCCAGTGCCAGGAGCATGCCCGGCGGCAGGGATCCCGATGCCGCTGCCGCTGCTGCTGCTGCCGCCGCCGCCGCTGCTGCCTGTGGGTGGTGCGGATGGTGATGGGCCGCCGCCGCCGCCGCCAAGTGGGAGAGGTGCTGCTGCTGCTGCTGCGACGGCAGCCGATAGAGATGCGGCTGCTGCGGATGCTGCGCTCCCGGCGGCACCACCTGATGGGTGTGACTGTGACTGTGGGTGCTGGCTGTGGTGGGCACTGTTATCCGATGGGTGGTGGAAATTTAGTCCTGAGTTCCATAGTTATTTTTTTTTGTTTTGGTTTTGTTTTGTACAGTTTTGAGTTGGTTGGTTTTATGGTTTAAGGTTTTGAGTTGGTTGAGTTGGTTGATTGATTGTACATGACCACAGAGTCAATCATAGACATACCAAATAATGTTCAACGAATATTTATATATAAAAAACATAGAAGAAAACACACACCCAATTGGATTATTTACATTTACAAAAATTATAAGAAAAGTAATTTCAATTTAACATTTTTTGTTTTTTGTTTCGGTTTGGGTTTCGATTCGATCAATTTTATGTAAATATGTAAACATACAAATCAAAACATAATAAAAAAAGGAGGAAAAATAAACAAAGAGGGGGAAGAGGGGAAAAAACAAAAACAAAATGAAAATGGGTAACATAAAATGAAATAAAAATACAAGTAATTATACTATGAAAAATAAAATAAAAAGACTGGCCGAACGTTGTAATTAAATAGAAAAAGTCTTAAAATATTTGACAATATAATAATGTAAAAAATTTAAAATTGAATTGAAAATAAAATCTTAAACAAGTTTGTAAAAAATTTAAATCAAAGAAAAATGTTTAAAAAGAGTAAACCAAAAATTGAAAAAAGATACAATTATATAATAAACAGAAAACTTATTAAAATCATACAAAATCAATAATAAAAACATAAAATGCATTCAATTAAATAAATAACAAGGCAGTTTAACGCAACGAGGGATGCAGGGTATTAAGGAAACCAAAAAATCATAAATAAATAAAAATCATAAAAACATAAACGCAGAGACATAAAATTCAATTCAATCGAATGCAGTTAGACATAATGTAAATATATATAAAATATGTAAATCAATGGCATTAATTAAATAAACCTAAGAAGGATGCTGGAGGAAGGAAACCGGAAACAGCAAATCGTTTCTTCGGTTTCCGGCTTCCGTTATGCTTTTCGTAGGCTGCTCTTATGTTGCATACTTGGCGGCGCTGGCAAAATATTGAAAGCTTTTTTCTACACAAAACAAGAATCCTGTGAACACGCACACACACAGAGAGGTAGAAAATGGAAGAGAGAGCAAGAGCAGGCAGGTATGTGCATGTGTGTGTGTGTTTGTGTTCGAGGTAAGAGGTTGAGAGAGCGGAAAAGAGAGATGAACAGGGACATTCACATAAGGAGCCGGGCATTGTCTAGCATATTTAAGGAATATTTCTCAAATTGCTTCCTCTCTTTGAATGAGCTGCATTCTATATGTGTGTGTGTGTGTAGTTTTGATATCCTTTGCCATCTTCATACTCCATTCCTTTCCTTGCCCCCCTTTTTTTGTGGGCATAATAAAACTTTAAGTGTTCTCACCTGCGGACAACTTCAGGTGCTGGGCTGTTGCCACATTGGAATTGCATTTGTTTACCTGCCAGGCCCCCGGCTATTGGGGCAAAAGCATACTATATCTCTGTGTGAGTTTTTGTGTGTGTGGAGCCCTTCGTTTCAGCCACCTTTGATGGCGCCTTTTGCCCTTGGGGCCTTTGGCAGGACTTATAAAAATTTCAAGTCGGCAAATGGGCAAAAGAAGCACAGAAGAGAAAATGCTAGACAAAGACGTTCCTGCCTGGTGGTTATTCCTTTGCGAACTTACATCCACTGTCCTTTATAAGTGGGTAAAAATTTGGCTTAGAGCATTAAATATTTTAAAGTTCTTTAGAGGGATTTTTGAGCCACTATAAAATGTGTCAATAGCAAATGGATCGATTCTAATCTTTTTTGAAACTATTAAAGTTGCCCTTGTATCGTTTGCCTCGATTGCTTTGTTTTGAGAAATCTGTTTCTCAGCTATAATTAAATAAGGTTTTTCTGTCAACGCTCGATCCCGAAATTGGTCAAATCAGCCAACGTTTACAGGTCCGCCACATCCACTTAACGGTCTCACTCAGCACTTATATACAAAAAAAAGAAGAAAAAAACATACAAACAAAATGAAGGAGCGTACAGAACACGTTCCATACATTTGCTGGCCATCAGAGTTCGGAGTCGCTGAGTCCTTTGCTGGCCCCTCCTGTATCTGGCATTTAAAAACGTCATTTGTTATTCAAGTGGCATACGTCGTCGCTCTAAGTTTCCCTAACTGCCCAAGAGCTGCCCTCACTGTCCGTTCACATTTAGTGCCGTTGGGGGGTCAGGTCGGATTGGTGGGCTCCATCTCCTCCTTCTTATCGCTTTGCCTCTGCTTTTGTCACTTTTTCTCAGTACGAATCCCTTCCGCATGCCCTAGTACTGAGATGAATGTGTCTACTATGGGATAAGGTATGGCTTTCTTTTATGCATAATACTTTTTTTTTTTAGAATTTAAGCTAGAACTTAATCATGCTATTTATTTATTTCAATGAAATTTAAGTATGAAATGTCGTAATAGTTTTTCATCCTTTTAGCTTTGTTAGTGTACCCTACCCATTAAGTTCAAGTTACACTACCAGATTTTTTGCGCTTTGTGCGATTACATCACGCGCCGCTCAACATTCGGTTGTCTGTGATTCCCCTTTTATTTCATTTTGCCCTACCCCTCTCTTTCCCTTTGTTTGTTCAAGCCCTTGTGCTTGATTTGTTATGCGCAAAATGTCCACGTTTACGGCGAGACTGGTCAGGAGGGGGCGTGCCACGTCGTCGGTCATTCTAATGAAGCGACGCTGCATATGCAACACGTTTACATCGACGCCCTGTACGTGTGCGACTGTTGGCCAGAAATCTGAGAGACCGTCTGGGCCATCATCATCATCATCGTCATCGTCATCGTCATCATCCTCGTGGCAGCATCATCGTCATGTCATCCCGTCATTGTCGTTGTCCACCTTTTAATCCTATTACAATGTTTTTGTTTTACTCATCAGGCTCTCCAGTCGCCGGGCCTGGTTTTCTCCCATCTTTCCCGTAACTTTGGCGGATTTCCTTCGCTCTCCCCCTAGAGTCTGCATTTATGCAGATTTTGTTGCTTAAATTGAAATTAATTATTTGTCAGTTGTTGCTGCTGGAAGAAGGATTCTCTTTTGCTTTGCTTGCCGCACTTTTGTTATTTTTTCCCCATTTCGTCTAACTCAAATCTGGCGGTTATAAATGAAGTTAGCAGGGCAGAGAGATTTTTTTTACCTTTACATTAATTCTTGTTGACTTATTTAAATGTCAAGCAAATGGCAGCATTTGGGACACAAAAGGAGTTTATGAAACCACATCTAAATTTACTCTATGTTATTTTTGATTAATCAGGAAATCTGTCGACTTGATTATTTGATTTGATATAATATATATATAATATTTCCCATGTAATATTTTAAATGTTTTTTTTTTATTAGGTGGCAATCCACACACACAAAATAACAACTTTTTCAACATTCTCTTCTCTTCTCTATGCTCAATCGATGCTTAAGAAACACACACATGTAGACTAACTCGATCCAGAAAGTTAAGTATACGTATAAATTAAACTAAATTAAGTATTTTTTGGAAACCAATTTTTTTGCCATAAAAACACATTTAAAGTGCGTGATTGAAAAGGAATAAGGATAAACAAAGAGTAACACACACGGAGAAAACAACGAGCAAATGTGTGGAAACAAAGACAGGTAGTATGAAAGTTACGGATAATAGATATATAGATAAATATAGAGTGGCAGATGCAACGTTGTGGATTTGTTTAGTGTCTGTGACTAAAATCGAAGATTAAAGAATCAAATGTATGGATGAGAGAGTATAAGTAATAAATTAAATATTGTAAACTTTTAGTTTTCAAGACTCTCTCATCCATATTTTTTATAATCTCAGCTAAAGTTTTATTTTTTTTATTGGGACTTAGGGGTAATTATCAAGGGGGATCTGACCTATCGGATTAGCCTAACTTTAACTCTAATTTTACGCCATCCACTCACCTGGCATATAATGTGCCGGACTCAGTCCGTATCCGTGGAGCTGCTGGTATAGCTGCAGGTGAGCCGCCGTCGCTGGATCTGTTCCCAAGTAAGCGGCAGCTGCCGCCGCTGCTGCTGCAGCTCCCTGATGCGGATTACTGGCCAGCAGGGCAGGCGCCAAGGACGCATTGAGGGCGGCGGACGAGGGCACCTGAACGAGAGCCGATTGGGGCGGTGCTCCCGCCTGCTGCACTGGGGGTACTGCTGCCAAAGCGGCGGCCATCGATGGATTCGGCCGGGCCGCTGAGGGTGTGGTGGCTATCAGGGCCGTGGCCGCATTTGCGGTGGGCGTGGCAGCCGCAGCAGAAGCTCCGCTAGCCGTTGGTCCCGTTAGTGTATTGATGCCGCAGAAAGCATGAAGCTGCTGCATTTTCTTTTGGTCCTTTTCCTTCTGCGTGTCCGCGAATTTGACGACCAACGGGGCCGAACAGCCCTCCATGGTCTGACTTTGGTGGAGGGCCTAAAAAGACAAAGAGCAAATATGAGGTATTCATTTTTAAGTTATATATAATTATAAATATAATACTACAATAATATATTTCCTCGATTATTAAAGTAACATTTTTAAACAATATTACTCATACGCAGTGTTATCACTTCTCAGAAAGAATTTGGTTTTGTTGCTTAAATGTATTATATAAAATTAAAGAATTTTAAAAACCGCAATCCCATGTCTTTATATATTTTAATTAATATTTTTAACCCTATACTTGCAATATTACTTATACGCAGTGTGGTTATTTCTCAGAAGGTATTGCGCTTGCATTAATAAATAAGAATATCCCACAACTTAAATATTTTGTAGCCAAAAACACGTCGCATCTGCATCCCTCCCTGGCTCGGAAAAACTGTCTTTGCCTGTGTAACCATGGCGACCTGTTTTAAAACTCGGAAATTTCCCTAATTACTTTGTAGCCAAGAGCAGCAGTGTCGCTGCGATGGCCGGAGAGGGGGCAAAACAATGCGCCGGCCATAAAAGTCGCGCCAGAGCCGCAAGAATTATAGTCAATGTAATTAAAGAGCACTTCTGGTGGCTGCCACGATACAGGCGGCACGAGCGACGAGGGGCTTGCGGGCGTGGCAGGATGCAGGCCAGAGTTGCCAGCGCCGCCACAATTGAGCGGAAGTTTCGGAGCCCGGGTCGCCATAGTCCCGGCTGAGTTTCAATGATAAAGTCTACATAAACCGGAAAATAAGTAAAGTGGCTTGCCAACCCCCCACCCGAACGCCGCGAAACATTCCCCTCATCAGACCGCAGCCTAAATGCCTTCGCTAAATGTTTGGCCTGGTTTTTGTGACGCCGCCGCCAGAGTTGCCAGCCTCGCCTCGATTCTCGCCCCATCTCATCCCCAAATGCCATTCCTGCGCCATTTTGTTTGTTTTCGGGCTTAGCAGAAAGGTGTAAATTAAGTCGCTTAAGCGGACAAATGGCTGTGTGGGTTAAACTATTCGGGAGGAGGGTGGGGCCTGTCAAATGGGTGGACATGCGAATGCGGATGCGGCTTAAGTGCGCGTCATTATTCTGATGCTGTAAGCCGTCGGGCGGCTGCCATAAAACTTATCAAAACTGCTTTCGACCCCTAAATGCCTCTGCCGAGCGAGTTTGTGCCTAGAAGTTTGCCAAGGAATCGTTCGAGGAAAATATGGTGGGGCAGGGGAATGAAAGTTGAGAAAAGTAAACAGACCTGAATTAAGTTTAATTTAAGATTTTATTTAGTTAGGATTTATGTTGATATAAGTATATTTTTCATAAGTGCCTAAACAAAGCTAATAAAATATTTTTTGTACGGTTATCCCTCTTTTTTTGTAATTAAAAAATAGTTCCGTTTTTTTTTTTAACTCATTCTATCCCGTTAAAATCATGCTGGATTTATTTAAGCTTTTACTTAGAACACCCTCCAAGTTCTTAACTAATCCTTGGTAATTTTTCACAGCTCAGTCTCTACAACTCAGCTCACAAAAAACATGAAGGGTTAAATGACCCGTTGGCCAAGAGTGAGCACTAGAAACCCAACCGCATTCCAAAGTTGGCCTGGACTCAGCGCAAACCACTTGACAAATTAGCGAGACGAATGCGAAAAATAAAATCTGCATGCGTTGAAAAATGCTATCATCATTTGGCCACCCATTTTTCGCCCTTCGTCCGCTTACTCATACTTTTTTCTTGGCTTTCATTCGGGGTTTTCGCAAAGAAAAAGAGACTTAATGGAGGAGTAGCAGCAGCAGCAGAGAACAAATTGCTGGGCCATAAACATGGCACATTAATATTAAATGCACTCTGCCAGCAGCTTCAGCACGAGCTTCTCTCTTGGCTTTGGCTTGGGCTTGGGCATGGGTTAGGGTTGGCTTTTTTCGTCCTGGATTGCATTTGATGGCGCTGCATACTTTCAGGCGTCAATAGACTGCAATGACTTTGCATCTCTCGCCTCGATCCAAATCATTTGCTTCTTCTTGGCTTTAACACATCTCGAGTGCCTGGATCCTTGGGATCTTTTGACCCCTTAACCCAAGCCCAGGCCCATTCCCGGCGTGTGCGTGCCTAGAATCCCGTAATTTGACTTCAAATGCATTAAAATCGCTCGCTCTCACACTCGGATCCCGGTACAGTGATAACTTGTGAGTAATGGTCCTTGAAAAATATTTTCTAAACTAAAGTGCTTCTTTTAAAGAAATTTTAGTGTTAAATTTATTAAATTTAAGAAGGTCTCGTACCCCTGAATTGCTTTAATTTATTTCTAAGGCTCAAAATAAATACATTTCGAATTGCAACCTACAAGAGGCACATTTCCTGGACTATAAGGCAGCATCCTTAGATTACATCGCAGCCCGTTCATCCCGTAGAGCCTTCCAGTATCTTTGTATTTTCGTATGTGTCAGTGTGCATGCATGGCTTTGCAATGGCCGTCCGCCCACAACAACATTCATCTTGCAAAAGGCGACAAATTATGTGCAATATACACAGAACAGAACAGAGACGGCATGTTCGGACGCTCCATGTGGCAATGTGTGTGTTTGGCTGTCGGAAGTTTGTAATTTTGCCTGTTTCCGGCACAAAACTTGCATTAGTGTTGGGTGGGAGTGTGTGTGCTGTGTGTTTGCTTAAAAGTGAAAGAGATGGCATGGGAAACGGAGGATCCTGTGGGGTTACTTGGCTGCCAGGATTACCGTTGACTTCTTCCGCTGCCAGAGGCGGCGTCTTGCTTGCGTTTCTGCTTCCTGTTTGCAGTTGCATGCGGTTTTTGTTGTTGTTGTTGTTGCTGTCGCTGCCATTGTGGAATGAAGCTGTGCCTGTGTGGGTGAATCTCTTTGGCAGCTGTGTGTGTGTTTGCGTTTGTGTGTGTACGAAAGAGACGTGTTTTATATGCGCGACTCTTGCCGCCACAGCAATTAATCATGGCGACAGTTTTTCCCACACGCTCGCTACAGGAGCAAAGACAATGATGCGCTTAAAGCAGATAATCGGAATTTAAGCTGATAGTTTTTTTTTTTACTTCTGCCTTCTGTTGATCTTTCTTGGAATTTTTACAGAAGCGTATAGATTTTTGTGACATCGGTAGAAGTTTTGCCAGTAACAATGAACTCTCAAGAAAAGGTATTTGGTGGTTAGAGCACTTGGTATTGGGTCTTATAAATGTTAAAATGTATATATAAGACCACATTAATGATATTTTATCGATAATATTGATATTTTGACAGATTTAAAATAGTTCCTCCACTAGTAATTTTTACTACATAAAAATATAACCAAACAAAAACTCACCTTAATCGCCCCAATGGCATTTTGTTTGGTAGCAAATGTGACGAAGGCACAGCCTTTACTCTGGCCTGCCTGATCCCTGAGCACGGTGCACTCCTCGATGGTTCCGTGGCCGGTGAAGAGTTGACGCACATCGGCCTCGGTGTACTTTTTGTTCAGCATGCCGACGAAGAGTTTCCGCTCTGCAAATACATCAGCGGAAAATGCGAAATGAGTGGAATGTTTTCAGTGAACGCTTGCGGAAATAAACATAAAATAAATACGTATACGGCGGGGCTGGCGTAGAGTGGTAAAATTAACATAAATAACAATTGTGGGGAATGTGAAGAGCCGGGTCAAGAGGTCCTGCAACTGCAAAAACGCGGGCCTTAAAGGCAGCAACTTAATGAGTTGCCAATGCAGGCAGGAACTATTATTATGGCCCGCGCGGTACTTCATTCAGGGCCGTAAAAATGTTGCCCCATCTGAGGCTGCTGACTGATTGACTAACGGACCGAATGACTAACTGACTGAGTGACTGAGTGACTGAGTGACTGACGAAAGCTGCAAACGAAATGGTCGCCATAAAAATGGCATTAAAAAAGCGAGGAAACGGGTACATATGTGTGCAGCTTAACGGCTTTAAAGCTTATGGTTGGCGAAAGGTGACACTATAATAATAGTCTAGCTGCTTTCAAGCTAAATATTGAATTTAAAAAGAAATCTCATTACTTTTTTTTATTTCAGAAGCTATTTTAAAGCCTAATTCCTGAATCTATTTTATAAAGAATTTATTCTATTAAAAAAAATCCTTTATATTTCTCAAGAAAAGTGAATAGACCCCGCAGCATCACTGACCTGGCATAAAGCCCCAACAGGTGAACACATGTTTGGGAGGATTTTCTTTTATGAACTCATACCTGGGCGCTTAAATTCGTTAATGAGCTGCCACCGTGCGTGCTGGCTTTTCCCGCTTAACGATCGACCAGCGAGTATTTAACCCGAATTGCGGAACACCCGGCGTATGAGTGATATTTGTTGGTTATTTCTGATTTTTTGACTCCTCGTATCGAGCGAGGGAGTTGCAATTAATCAGAGGACAACTTTGTAAGCAGCTGGGTCCTGTAAGGGGAATTCAACTTTAAAATGGCACAATAAATCGCCCTTCGAATATATGTATATGCGAATCTCCCCCTTCATATCGAAACGAGAACATTTGTAAGGGAAAAGTTTGGTGCACGGCAATTGTTATGCTTTATCTCGGTAGGTCCCCATGTGAAACTTTTTGGGGAGCGCACATGCAAAAGACTAAAAACGCAATCGCAACAAATCGAATCAATGCAACAAGAAGTGCAACTGGCGAACTGCAGCAATAAGAAGGAGCAACTTTTCATTCTGCAACACTTTCCACATTCCTGTAACTGCCCCACAACTTGCCTTAAAGTTTTCCAGAGACAAAACATACACACATATGTACATACATGCAAACGCATAAGGGGCGATTCCAAGGCATTCTCCTTAAAACAAACTAAGCGTGCGTTCAAACCACTACTCGATACTCTAACGAAAGGGGGAATATGGCAGGAATATATAGTTTGGCATTGTTACATTTTTAGTTATGTAAATTCCTCTAAAAATATATAATTTTTCACTTTGTCTAAAGGGATGATGCATTTTATTCGAACAGAATATTGGTTTATAGTAGGTGTATAGCAATACTGAAATATAATATCTACATTTACGTTGATATTCGAAATTTAATATATATCGAATTATATATCGACACCGTTTCGAAGCTTCGACATTTTCTGCCTTCCCGAATTCACACTTATTTATATAAATTTGGTTATCAAACACATTTAATTTTTAGGGTACTTCAACTTCAGCATATTCCACTTGAAAAGACACCCTCTCCTGGGTTCACCGCTTTGGGCAGGGGTGTCGTAAAGTATAAATATAGAAAATTGTGTCGCTGCAAGGGAAGTGATTGGAAATTGTTGCTTTCGCCTGGAGTTGGCACCAGAAGAGACCCCAAACCGAGGCACTCAGAACGCACTCAGCCTGCTTGGGGGTCTTATCTCAGGTGCTTTCTTTTTTGTGGGAGATGCGAGGTGTGGGGTAAGTTTTTTGCACTCCTGTGTGCTAAATACACAGGAAGTTATAGGTCTTTACTAGCACACAGGTCCCAGGTCTGTTTGCAATGCACCTTCTCTATCTCTTGTCTCTGTCCGGCACATGTGGAAAATTTATTTGAGGTTAGTTCAGGTGCGACACAAGGAGTAACATTTTATATATTTATTGTATGGATTTGCCATTTTAAGTTGAAACTTTGCCAGCGAGAAGATACGTACGAGTGGCACGGAAAAAGGAAAAGGGCTATGACACAAAAGGAGGTTCAAACTTATTGCAAGCACCTGAGTCCCCCTTATTTTCTCGCCCACTCGAGGAGCTTGTTAAGGACCTCTTTTGTATTTGGCATCGCTGATTGGAAAGTTTTATGCGCACGTGATTTTTCAGCGCTGATAAAAGCAGCGAGTTGGGGAAAGTCCAGGGCAGCGTTGAAAAAAAAGAAACACCAAAAATATATAAAATTCTGAAGTATTCGCTTTTGTTCTCGCAAGTGATGTGCGTTAAATTGGTTCGCAATGGTTGCAGAAGAGTAGAGATTGCCCTGAATTTCAAATATTTCAACATAAATCTTCTTAGAGATCACTAGCTGGAGGTTCTTTAAAGCAAGATAGGATATGTAATGATATATAATATATCTTACATTATTCTGAAGCTTCCAGCAATGATACAGATTCTCATCCGATTTTAATGGCAAAATCCCACTGGTTCATTAAGGGTTATGGCCCATTTGCATTGGCTTCTCGTGGCTGCCATTCCGACGCAATCTCCGCATTAATTCGGCCCTAGGCAGTTTATCATTTTCACCTTTTTCGGCTGGAAGGAATCTCATTTAAGTGGAGTCACTGCCTCCACAGTTCTCTCCACCAGACTCCCAGACTCCCAGCATCCCAGAGCATCTCTCTGTCATTCCTTTGGGCCATTACAGTTGCAGAAATTGCAATTTCACGACAATTACCACAAATTGGTTTCCTCAACTGGCTGGGCGAACATTTTCGTTTTCGTCCTTCGTCTTTCGTGCCTTCCGCCCTACAATTATGCAGCAAAGTTACGCCCACCGCAGCCGAAGGATTTTTCAGCAGCGTCGAAGGAGGAGCAGAAGTTGGAGGGCAGGTCCTTCCGCTTGTGGCATATGCATTGTAAGTTCATCCTTGGGAGCCAACTCTGCCATATGATGTCGTTAACTGTCTTAAGATTTATATGCACAGTCAAAAGCGGAAACTGCACTTTTCTCCTTGTCCCTTTCCCGCAGGATGTCCTCATATATTTCAGTTCACACTTGAGACATCAACTTTTGTGTCAAGTTGGTTTCTGGCCGCTCCCCCGAAAAATTTTTGGCTCCCGGGCAAAGTTTGTCATGTGCATAATTTACTTTTCCATACCCCCATTACGCTTCCTCCTTATCTTATTAGAGACTTTTTCTGTGGAGTCAGCCAGGCATTAGATTGCATTCAATTTGCATTGCAATTTAATTGCTCGCCTCTCGCAAAAATCCTTCGGCAGCTCTTAATTATTTACGCAGTGGTGTTTGTTTGGCATAAACAAATTAAGCGCCTAGTGCGAATGAATGTTTACAAGCTAAGCTGCCAGGAATCCAAGATATATATGCACCACAAATGATATGCACTTAAGCGTGCCAAGAGAATGGTTAAGTCAATTGCGGTTATACAGGTGTTTGGATACTCTTTTTCGGAGGATGAAAATTTAATACATTGAAATACAAAAATATAAAGTTAATAACTTTTTAATGGTAACTGTAATTATGGTTTAAAGTTGAAAGGGAATTTGTTGAGGGGCTTATTTAGGATGATACATATATAATTTTTAGGTAAACTAGGAATGAATATTTAAAAAACGGCAAAGACTTTATTTTAAAATATTTTTGTGTACTATTTACTTATAATATTTCTTACTAGATGACTTTTTCAGTCACTTCTTGGAATATTTACTTCATTGAAGATATTTTTTTGTTTTCACTTTGGCTATAAATATCTCTCTTTAAATAAAAATTGTTTACTACAGAAATTAAAGCTCTTTGGATTTATTTAAAGCTTTTCTCCTTCCTTAAGAACTGCAGAACTTTCCCCATAGCCAATCTTCTCCATATTTTCCGCATATTTCCATAGAGTAAGCCGCAAACAAAAGTCAAACGCATTAACCAGAACAATTGAAACCATGCAAACGAATGAAGCGCATAAAACTTTGCCACATCGAAAGTTTGGGGGAAAATTCCGCCCCGAGGATTGTCAGCTGAGATTTGCATACATACTCGTTGTATATCGGATAGAGTGGGGCTTGCTACTAATGCGAAGAACATTAAAACGAGGACGAGCAGGAGCGCAAAGGATAAATGTTAAACATGCCAGCCAGATTTATACAAAAAGACACACATTCATATCGCACTCGGATCCTGATTCAGTTTCGGATGCGGCATTCCAATTGGAGGACGAGGACATTATTCAATGTGCGGCCAGGGGCTAAAGAGAAGCTGTAAAGTAATACATATGTAAAAGCAGATGTGAACAAGTTAGCTAATGGCTCTGCCGCCCCTCTCCTATTGGCCATAAATACCAAGCATTGTCAGCATTTGGTATTATTATTCGGATATTTAAGCAACTGATTTTTAGTTTCATTCTCCTTGGGCAGTTTTGATGTTAATTTAAGTTGCTTAGTAACAGGTAGAGAGCCCGGTCTTATCGCCAAGCTCGAAATAAATCTTGAATTAATTAAGACGCATTATGTATAAGCAGAGCTTGTCTCAGAGAGAAACTAATCACATTTTAAGCTACTTAGGCAGCATCTCGGCTCGTCGACGTCGTTCATCGTCGTCTATCAGGTTTCAATTAAAATTTTGCATAAAACATTGACAGCGAAAGGAAGAGGATACGTGAAGGACTAGGCCTGTAGGATATGCTGCCACCACAGCTACTGCCATCTTCAAAAACCGTTAACGTTTTCAATTATAACATAAACACTCAAATAACGCTGTGCATATTACAATGGAGAGCCAGGCGAAAGTCTTCTAGGCTACACTATAAAAAATACTCCTTAATAAAATATGACTAAATGTTTGCTAGCTGGCTAAGTATTTAATTTTCTTTTATTATAAATAAAACCATTTTTTTCTATTAAGGAAAAGTAAAATTTATATTGAGGATCACAAACAATTATGTGTTCACTACTGATAACCTGGCTTCTCCTGTTGTTGTTACTCTGTGTGTACTGTACAGATTAAGCGCTGAGAGTACACAGGCCTGATAAATGAAAATGCCAGGCACACATGTGCAACAACAACAGCCACACAGGCTGCAGCATCACGGCAGCAATTTGAAGTGCTGCACGAGTTGGAGGCAACTTTTCACATATTTGTATCTGTTTGTGTTGTTAAGTAGTTTGGGCGCTTCCAGCTCGCAGTCTCAGCTGCATAAATATTTATTGCAGAAAATTCATGTGTGCCGTGGAAGGCGCATATTTCCATAGCATACTTTCGGCCGAAGCGAAGCGGAGTGGGATCTCATAATTAATTTAAAGCCTTGGCAATCGAGTAAAAAAAAGGAGGAAAAAAATTGTTGTAAACTGGTGAAATTATGATGCTCATTGCCCGGCTATCAAAATGCACTAAAATGGGAATTACATACATGTATGGGACGTTGGAGTTTATGGCCCGAGCAACTTATTGCGCTGCAGGAAAATTTTTATGTTTTAATTCAATTAAGCTCCCAGTCCTGCCCTGGAAAAGAGCGGCAAAAGGAAAACCTCTGTGGGCGACGCATTTAATGCGCACAAATTTTCGACATTTCTTTCCCGCTCTTTGGGGCTTTGGGGCCGCGCGCAACATATTTGCATAATTTCGCAATAATTGACAAGCGGAAAATGGCGATGCGGAAGCGGAAATTAAAATGGAATTTCCAACTAAACTTTTTCCTTTTATTTGCCGGAGCAGAGGCAACATAGTGACGCTTTGCCAAGAATAATTATGTGCATGTAATTAATGTTTCAACAAGAAAAGAAACTTCAAAAGCTGGGAATAGTTGGGGGATTACTTTAAAATAATTAAAAAATAATTGGTAAAATTATTTATATTTGTTTATATAAAAAGCTATAACAAGACATCGGATTTGTCAAACTAAACATATTCCAAAATCAAAGTTATTATTTTGTTAACAGTAAAATAAGGAGAATTACAATTTTAGCTACAAAAACACTACCCACTATCATAATTTCTCTGCCAGCTCCGTAGTTTCCCAGGCCGCAAATACAATTAACCGCCATAAAAGCTAATGCCATACGCTTTGCCAACCACTGCGACAAATGAACGAAATCATTATATTTGTCCTTTCCCCTTCCCCTTCCCCAGAACCAATTCCAAGCCCAGTCACATCCCCCTGGGATCCCCAGTACCATCACCCCTGACCAATGACTTCGTTGACAGGACCAGGAGCAGGAGCTGGAGCATCCCTGGGCACGTTTCGATTACGTTGCCAACACTTCCGGCCCGCGAGCGCCACAATTTCCGCTGCAGCGTCTACGAAAAAGGGGGGAAAATCGTAAACCGGGGGATCCCCCAAAGATGAAGGGGTTGCAATAGGCAAACTGCCAGCAGCCAAGAGGGGGACGTACGGGTTGGAAATTATTGCGAGGGGCGAGCTGCTCATTTTTGCCATCCGCTTGAAAGGTTCATTTGTGTGCTATACGAGCAATATATCGAGTCTTGTGCTCTATATTTAGGTTTTTTTTAGAAGGGTTCTCTGATATTTTGAATAGCTGAGAAAATAAAAAAGCACTTTAAAAATAGTCAAGGTCTTAGAATTAATAATTTCTATTATTTATATTTATATTTTAGATTGAATGATATTACATTTGCTTAAAAGGTCTCGTAAGTGATCGTAAAAAAACACATTTTATGTACACAACCACAACTAATTACCACATTAATCATATTTCTGAAGTATATAAATTATAAACCATTTCTAAAGTGTATCTTTAGTCTCGGTCTTTATAAATAGAACCATTTTTTGTTACATTCGATGACCGCTTCTGGCTGCCTTTGTGCTCCTCATTCAATTACCGCTGCCAGCGGCTATTCCTATTCTAATGTTTTCCATCCCATTTTTTCCCCTTTTCCATTGACGATGTTCTCAAGTGCTTCACTGGCAACTTGCCCTGAAGATGGAAAATTCTTGAAAGCGGGGAAAGCGGAGATCGTGCGGAGCTAAAAGTGCAAGGCAAAAAGGGGAGTACTATACCTCCCCTTTAGTCCATAAACATATTTTTTCTAATATTTTCCTATTGCTTCTATATTATTTTTTATGTATCAACATCTTTCTTTGGTTCTTGGCAAGCGAATCATCCACTTGGAGATTGTTGAAATTGAACTACAAAGAGGTTGCAGTCTCGAGTGGAACATGGAAATGACTTAATGAAAAACCACTTGAGCAATATCAATCAGCCAAATGTACGTCTGCCTTTGGATTTTCCTCTGTGAATTCTGCATTTTATTTTGGCCTACTAATTGACAACATAATCAAGAATTAAAATGTCAGCTAAATGCTAGAGGAAAATGTTTACACAGAAATAAGTGTGATGGGAATTTTGTAAAATTTTATGTAATTAGCATCATTTTTAATAACTTTTTTGAAGGCATTTTTATTATAATATTTATTAGATCTAAAAATTATATTTTTTAAACGTATCTGATTGTAATAGTGAGGTAGTTTTCTTTCTCTGCATTCGAAATTTGCAACTTAGACAGGCCTGAGATAGATTCAAAATACCAAATTTCTGACAGGTTGAGCTGGTCTGGTTGCATCTACGACTGGATGATTAATTTGAGTCTTGAATTCAAAATTCAAACTGAAATTACGTTTTTTTTTGTTGTTATCCCATTATTTGCAGGTCTGCTTTCGGTCTCCGGCAAACTGGTTCTATGACGCACGTGCTCCGGAGACAATAAACGTTTCTGTTTTCGTGGTTATTGTTTGGGAGGGGGCGTTCGGGCGCTCGTAAGATACATTTTGACGTCGTATCTTATGTCACTTTATCTCGCATGCCTTGCTGCACATTTAATCTCGCAGATACTCTGCACTCCCCGGACCCCCCACTCGACTCCCCCAAGGTGTCTCTGCATATTTGTGGCTGCGAGATGTCACGTCAAAGGTAATTTTGATTGCCAGTCAGTCAGGCAGGCAGTCAGCATCTCTGGCGGTGCTTCGTTCTCCAACAAGTTGCCCAAATCTTCGGCTCCGCACTCATAAAATACCTCAACTTGTACCTCGAACGTACCTTTGAAGTACTTTTTGTTTTTCATATTTTTTTAACTTGCCTCAAAATGCGCTTTGCATAGTAATCAGTTGGGAATCTTTGGCGAACAGCAGGTGGAGCTAAGGTGATTACTTTGGCGATGATTAGAGTGAGGGAGTGTTTGTAATAGGCAGCTTTTCAGCTTCATTTTGAGAAAATAAGGCTATTGGGTATGGAAATTAGGGGCTTGAAAACTGTTTATTGAGACTATAATGCTTATAAAGGTAAAAATGAAAATAAAATGTTCAATTTCATTGAAATCAATCGTAATAATATATATTTTAGCTATGTTAATACAAAAGTTTGGGTAAACTCTTTCTAGAATTAATTTATTTAAATTCTTTATATATCAGTCCTTGTTTACTAAAATTTCCAAGTATGAAATTTCGATTCCTGGTTATTCTGCCTGGCCTAGCCACCACTTAATCCTCCTCCCATATAATCAATTTGGGCTTTTAAGGAATTCCCCTCGAATTCTAGGCTTTCAGACTTAATTAGCTTGAAATTCCTCAAGCGGAATTCATCTTCCATGCACCCCTGGATCTCCATGCCACAGAGGAAGGCCCTCTTCTCCTTGCAAAAGGATGAGATTGTGCACTCTGCACATAAATGTTCCTAAATATGGTTATACAAAGATACTGCCACGCTCGATCGCTCCAATAAATAGGCAATAAATGGAAATTTGCTGGCACATTTTCCTATCACTCGTATTTTCCAGCTGCAAAGTTTGATTACCGATTGTTTTGAGTTTGCATTGGTTTGGGGTTCATGTAAATATATGCAGATGGGAAACTCCGATTTCCAGTGTATCTGTTTGAGTTGTTTCCCAATTGCTGGGCACACACAGCGGAAAAAGGTGTTGGATGGCAATGTTCAATTATTTCTTTGAATAAACTCAAATAATGACCCAGTAATCTATGCCTGAATTTAAAAATAAAAGTTAGAATTGAATCTAATATTTTCTTAATGTAATAAGTTACAGAAATAATTATCAAATTAATTCTCAACAATATAATATATTTACTTCTTTTTTCATTTAAGTTCTTCTAAATAAATCTATAATTTCAGCTATAGAATTTTGTTTTCTGTGCACACACATCCGATTCAATTGATTACGTATTCCGCATTGTTGTGTATTTGTCGCGACAGAATTTCATTTGGTTCTTATGGGACGCTCAGTCGATCATGGGGACCCATTGAACTAGCCCCCTCTGTGCCTCCTTAACCCCTCGATGGCCCCTCTTAACCCCATTGCTGCCATTGAACTGTAACGCATTCGGCATTGTCTATGCAAAATGGTTGCTGCTGCTGCTCATTCTGCGGTGTTTCAACGAATTCGTCTGTTGTTCAACTTTTTGGTCACTTGTCAATGTTTGATTTTCTGAATGGAGCTGGGGTTTTCCCGGGAAAAGATAGAGTGGGTAGTGACGGAACTGGGCGTGGTTAGGCCAATTGTCAAATGGCTAAGAGTTCGCCAGATATTAGCTGGGCAAACCAATTGAGTTGTTCAAGCTAAGTGAGTTACACACGAAGAAAAAATAAGTCAAGAAATACTATTGTAAAATTATTATCGTAGAATAATAATAAATTTTAAGAAAAGCAATAAATGAATAATTTTAGGCATAACGTTCTCATTAATCAATCAATCAATCAATTAATTTCTTTTCAAAATTATACTAGGTAAAAAAATAATTTTATTTAATTTCTTTAAAGTCTTTGAAGATAGTTATATGGCTCTCTTTTAAGGAACATTATAAATAAGTAATATATGATTTCACTTTACGTTTCTCTCTCATTCCCAAAATTAGCTTTTTGTGAGAAGGCGTGTTATCTCAGTGTTTGGAGAATTGCAGCTTGTGTTCTATACTCCGTAGTTCCCTTTCTTCCAAAAAATGAAATCCCCCGTTTAACCCATCAATTGTCTGCTGTCTAACACGGCACATGACTTGCATATTTATGCGATATATGCGAAATGAATTGTTGACTTTAACTCTACCGTCTGACTTCGAAGGTGTCCAAAAAGCAGTTGATAAATAAGCAGCTAAAAGGGAGACCAACTAGCAAGAGACGAACAAAAAAAACATAAATAAAAAACCAGAACAAAACCGAACAAACGTTGAAAAAAAAACTATAAATAAATAAAGTGCATGTATTTGGAAAGCAATTCGATGCAGGCGAGCGACGAACGGAAAATAATAATTTTACGGCGAGATCAAGTGACTGGGGGAGAGAGGAGGGGACGCTACCCAGAAAAAGGGGGCGGACGGTAAGCCAAAATGGCTGTCAGTCAAAAGTGAAGTGTAACAGATGTGTGTGAGTGTGTTACATAAGGTTGTGGGTTTCAGAATTTGCGGCAATGCATTATAAATGTATTTTCTTCACACACACTAGGGGAAATAGTTGGTATAAAATCGAGGGATTATAATTTATTACTAGTTACTAGTCAATATTTTAGTTAATATTTATTTTTTCTTATATAACCCTTTTTATTACTACTATTTTTCTAGTTTTTAGAAATCATAAATTAAATATACCAAACACTATGAAATTTTAATTGTAGAAATAATTTAAAATATATTTCGGCAGTGCATTTTCCCCTCTTAACGTGTGCAAATGCGTTAACATAAATGTAACACGTTTCACTGTGGTAGCAACAATTGCAACAGCCACTATCCACATGTCACGTAGCTTTTGCATGCCGGCGACAGATCGAAAACCCCAAAGCCCCACAAATTCTTGTGACCCAGGAAGCTGTCACATCTAAAAGGACCAGACAGGAAACAACACAGGATGGAACAGGATGGAGTAGAAGAAGGTAATAGAAATATATTTAAGTCACTTTTCTTGTCATTTTTAGTTATTTAAAATAGTCTAGAATATAAGCTGCATAAGCTGATGGTAGCTAAAAATATAAACCTTAAAAAACCATAAATTAAGTATTTGTTTTTTCAGTGACTAGTTTATTAAATCTTTAACATGGGCTTGCTAATTAACGAGTCACGAAATCATCGCTGTTGAAGTTATGCAACCTGAAAACGAACTTGAATTTTTGGAATTGGAGAAGAAAAAGAAACACCTACAAATCAGCATTATAACGCAGAAATCTAAGAAATATTTATGTTTTTTTTATATAAAAATTTTTAGCTGGCTTGATGAAATATTTAAAGTATTTAAATATAGTTGAGCTATTTACTTTGAGTTTTACTAAAATTTGTGTATGTGCTTATAACTCCCCAAAATTCTGTTAAATATTGATTTATTTATTTATAATTAACCCACAGAAAAGAGACTTCTATAGGTTTTTAATTCAATCAAAATAAAATACCTTCCTGAAACCAAATAAAAACTAAACGAGACGAAGAGCAACCAATGACTGTATTTATACAATGTTTTCCTTTTCCACACATTCCTTTCTTCGCTTTTATTTTGTATCCCCTTTTGTATGAGGGAGTTCAAAAGTCCCTTGACAAAGCTAAAATTTAATTAGCCGCCCAGCAAGTGGCGTTTGCAAATGAAATTACACGAAACACCCCCGCACACACTCCCCTTGGGTCCCTCACATTGGTTTAACATTTAGCCACTTGGCGCGAAAAGGAAATAAAATACACGACAATCCAACAAAAGCGGACAAGGGGGACGGAAAAAAAAGAACGAAACTTGCATCGAAACATGAAACTCCCCCTTCGCTTTTCATCCTCGTGCTTTCTCCGGAAAATTGCTGTGCTGCACTGTGTTGTGCAGGCGCCCTTAGCCCACCCGCCTGGCTTTGTAATCCTCGCGAGCTTCACAATAAACACGAAAATATAATTTGCAGCGTTTTTGCAGGCGACGCGCTTCCGCTGCCAAAGCGCAGAAACGCAATGAGTTTTAGACAATAGAGACCACAGTGAAGCGTCATTAGGAGCAACACGTTGATGGGGAAATTTTTGTATAGAAGATTTTCTACCTCAAGGAATTCTTAAGGACATTTTAAAGAAAATTGTTATGTGGTTTTTAAATTTTAAAGAAGCAATGATTGATTTTATTTATTGAAGGTAAATGTTTATACATTTTCTACTTTTATAGATTTTTTATGCAGGACTTGGTATTGTACTAAGATCGGATTAGATATTTTCCAAGTGGTTCCATTGGAAGAAGGGAGACAAAGCCTGTGGTTTTGCAAAGTTTAGGGCTTTGGACTTAATTCCTTATTTGAGACATTTTAAGGACTACGATGGGACAATGTTTTTGTAACCCACATTAATTAAAGGATTTACTTATATAGTTACTTCACTGTACTAGGTACCGAGGGGTTAGCCGTGCAAGTAACACTAATTACCTGGAACTAAATATGGCGCCGGATTCGGTGGCGGCAGCCAATACGTTGCCGTTATCGCCGGATACAACTGATGGCCATTTGTGGTCATGTTTGTGGACATGCCCGTGGACGGGTGGTGCTGGTGGTTGCCGGGATGATGGTACTGATGGTGCATGGGCGGCGGTGGCGAGTGATGTGGTGGCGAGGAGTCCGCGGAGGAGGGGCTGCCGGAGCTGAGCTTGTTGCTGTAGCGGACGAGGATGCTGTTGTTGTTGGCGTTAATGGGCGGCGGAGATCCTCCTCCTCCTCCTCCATGGACTTTGGACAGCAGGGGGCGCTGGTCGCCATTTCCAGTTGCATTTCCATTTCCATTTCCGCTTCCGTTGATATTGTTGTTTAAGGAATTGCTGCTGCATTCCATGATATTTGGATTTTTCATTTTATTTATTGGTCGCTAGTTGGCGCCAACCACACGCACGAGGAAAAAATACTTCGAAGGGTTGAGAATTGTATTTTTCGATTTAGCTAAAACTTGGATTTGCTGGTTTATTGGCCTCCTGGGCTATATTAAAAATGAAAACCAATATTTTATTTGTATTTATTTTAGCACAAGGGCTGCCATTTAAATGCCACAATTATTCACTTGTGCATAATTTGAATTTTATTTGCCGCACACACACATAACACACGCGTTGATATTTCACTCTTTTTTTTAGGACAGCGCCATTTTTGTATATAACTAATTAATTTGCCATATTGTCCGGCGAGTGCAGTTAGCCTTTTTGCAATAACGCAATATTTTTTACGATTTTTATTGGCATCCAGTGTTATTTACTTTCAATTTGTTGCACATCCCCCATATCGCTAATGGCCCAGACATGACCCGACCGTACAGTCTGTCCATACAGATGGACGATATTTGTTTTTATCGTTACGATTATTATGGTGATCACATAGCGCAGTTATTTGATTTTGCATTTAATGTCCGCTAAGGAGCCCCGCAAGCGATATTAAAAAACTCATAACAAATAAACCAAAGAAATTATTTAATCCATCCAGCTTTCGCTTAAACAATTTTTATTAGCCATACCATATTGTCTACTGATGAAAATATAATTTGGAAAATGGCAATACGACAATATTTTGTCAGAAAAAAATTTTAGGTACCACTATTATTTTTTCCAGTATATGTAACTGCCGTGGGCAAGTTTTTAGTACGTTGAAATATTTTCAACTTAGCACTAAGCCACTCCCATCTGCTGGGCTTTCTACCTTTCTGTATACATAACACCTGTGCGAAGCTCTAATCAGCTTGAATGGAGTTTAAAAGAAACGAATGTCTGTGTTTATACAATAATTGAGACGGAGACGGAGGGAGATCGGGAGAACTCTGTGTAAATAATTGGTAACTCGAGTCCCATGTGGGGAGTTTTGAGCTGGAAAACTAAACAAGCCGACAACTGTTCGACACCTAAACATATACGAACAATATGAAATTGTGAAATTTGTAGCTTATTTATCTAGTCACAACACCAACAAGCGCTTGAGTCTGAAGTTTGGTTTATTTCATTGTGAAATTCCATCTCAAAGTATCGGATATACAAAGCTGGTGATTGAGGCTATTTATGGTACACTATTAGAACGAAAGTAGTTTCTAAGGCATATATTTGTTTTATTTATATAAGATCGCAATAAGACTATAATAAGATTGTAAATATTCTCAGAGTGTAATACATTAAAGCGTTTATTGAAAAATAAATTTCTTTTATACGGATTTTGTATTATAATCTTATTTTCAGTTTTGACTTGACTTTAATTATGTATTCCCACCAAGAAACAAACATTCATATTATGAAATGAAAATTCTTTGAAGACTCGTATTCACATGGTATTTCAAATCTGTTTGCATTTCACTAAGTTCATAATTTGCATCCAATAGCTCGAGTGCTTTTTCCCATTTCATGTGAAATTTGAATATTTTTTTGGGAGTACTCGTATTTTCTAATTTAGCCAGCTTTTCCTCTAGCCCCTTCCCCACTCTCTGCAGCTCTCCACCTGCCTCCATTTGTCTATTTTCAATTTCTTGTGACCCAACTAAAATTGACGTTTGCCAGTCTATTGACAGACTGCCTAAAGAAGACGATGATGGGCTGGGACGGGATGATGATGCTGATGCTGATGTCGGAGCTGATGGCTTCTTGTTTGTACATGGCCAACATATAGACATAAATATGCGTAAATAGACAAGTTCCCCCGCCGTGCCTTTTTCCTCCTCATCTGGGGAATGTAACTCAGAAGAAAGTGCAAATATTGACGAGAGTTTCCATTTTGCAGGTGGCCCGAAGTGGAACAGTTTTCTGTTTTCTGTCAGTTAAGAGAGTTGCGACATATGCCAAACCAATTGATTCGGTACACGAACATCTATAACTACATATAATATAGTATATAATAGTGTATATAAGAGCAGCACGTGGGTACATTTTCTGTGACATTTTCGTAATCACTTTGTTAACGCTTCGCTGGGCCCTCGACGAATTTTAAATTACGGCATAATTTTTCTAAGTGCCCTGCACTTCCAATTTGAAAAAAACATAGTTACCTGTGCTGTTCCTAACCCACATTTTGTAAACTTTGTACACTATCTAGGAGCTGAAAATTAACTTGACAACAAGCTTGGCTCGCAATTATCGCATAAACTTCGCATTTACACTCTGAACTTTGCCTCATGCGGTTACCTTTTTTCTGTGTTTGCCGGTAGTTAGTTCGCTGTTGTTGTTATTATTGCTGCTAAATGAAAATATTCAGAGCGTAAAGTTACGCTTTTCCATTATAAGCGAGTCATTCGAAGCATGATAAAATCTAATGTGGAGGTTTCGGTCTCGAAGAATATCGAAAGTGAGTTTGTGATTCGGAAACAAAAATTGAGGTTTATTATTACCCAAGAATGTAGAATGTTATATAATTATGACCACAAGTAGGCTTAGTTGAACATTTGCATAATTAATATGATAATTAGCATAGTTTGCGCCTTAAATGTGGTTTAATAGGTAATCAAAACTCCTATTTACAAAAATATTAAAAAAAAATAAAAATGCGGATGTTTTAAAGATGAAACTCAGCAATAAAATTGAAAATAATTAAATTAAATCTTTATATTTAATTTCGGTACTAAGATTATATTTATAGTAAATATGTCACCAAAATGGTGTAGCGGACAAATTGATCTCACAAATCAGCCAAGCTCTGCCTACTTTTCAATTTATTTAAATATTTTTAAGTTCCTTGAAAACTGAATTCTTCTTGACGAGCCGTTGACATTTTGTATTTAATACGACCTGCACTCAGTGTCTTATTTTTCCTCGTGTGAGGCTCTTCGAAAATGAAAAGCGAAAGAAAATTTGACAACTGACAATTTCCGTTTGTTGACTTCGTTCGCCTTTGAGTGATTATTTACCGAGGGACCATTTTCTCTCCCATTCCAATGATTCATTTTCTTTTCAAAAATCATAACGTGAGTAGAAAATGTGGGATTACAATGATCCGAAAACACTTGTTCTCTTGGGGATATTGTCGGGGATTTTCACTTGCTGGTATTTGCCCAGATGTTGAGAGATATATTTTATTTAACTAAATGGGATGCTGAGCTAAGGTCTGAAGGTTGACCTTGCCTGTGAGAGGTTGACGAGATGGTGATGAGGGCGTTGAGGTGACGACGAATGGTGCCGGGGGGGCAGAGCTCATCGACAGCCGCGGATGAAGGCTATTTATATGGCCCGGCGGCACACCTAGTTCCAAGCTCACACACTCGAGTCACTCGACCGGAACGCCAATTGGATCGGAAATCGCCTTTTGTCTGTTATATTTGCCAACTTAAATATACACATATATATATATGTATGGGCTGTGCCGAACCCCGAACCCTTACCCCCAGCATTCTTTTTAGAACTTCCCCTCTGAGCTGCCCATCATCAGCTGTTCTGTATTCAAAGTGAATTCAATTATTTTCGATTATTTTCACAGGTAAATAGAGTTAGGCAACAAGTTCATGATATATATAGCAGCAGTGGACAATGGCTAGCGGGGAAAATGTAAAGAAATACATATAAGAAATATATTAAAAATCGATGCATGATTTCTTGAAAAAAGAAAACTTCAATATAGTCAATATTTCGATCATAATAAATCTAAATAAAGGTTTATTAAAGTTTGATTATTCTAAGCTTTCCACATAATGATAACCTCTTTTATACATTTAATTAATGATATTTTAATTATTTAATTTTTAAATTTTTCATTGATAAAATAAATTGTGTCTTTGTTCAATTCTATTCAGTTCCATCCCCTTGAAACAGTCCCCACTGTACTTTCTAGTACCGATCCAACAAATTTCTTATCGTACGCTAATTATTTAAATGCTATGTGCATTTCAAAGCCTCATTTACAAACATTCGAAAAAAAAAGCGCTGAATTTGCGTGTTCTGTCTGATTTTTCACTGACTGCAAGTCTTCCCGAGTATCTTTGTATCCGACGAATACCTGGGAATCGATCACACGACTTGAACTTTAGCTTTGACACGCGCGTGCGCGTCTTCGTAAGTTCCGTCAGCTTTTCCGAACTATGTAGCTCCACAGATCGCTCTTATTTTTAAGCCAACACGTCTCCGATTCGAGAGTATCTGTTAGATATGAAACGGGGGAATTTCGACGATTTGTTCAGGGTTTTTGGTGTATTTTTTCCGCAGTCGATCCGAAAACGCGACTGATGTCTGGGCGATTGAGTGACAAACTGCTGGCGACGCTTATTTTTTCGCTGCCGTTTTTGCGCTTCGTTCTGCGGTTTATTTTACTCGATTTTTGTTGTTGCCATACTCTATAGTTGTAGTTGTATCGCGTATGTACTTTAGCCATTGTGTGCCCAGTACTCGGTACTCAGTTCACGATGAGCCGCATGGCGACGTCAACGGCAACGGCAACAGAAGCGAATAGTTCGAATACAAATACAAAAATATTATCATTATAGCCGCTGCCATTCGGCTTTGTGTCAAAATGGCAATAAGAAACGCGTGCTGGCTTCAGAATTGTGCTTGGGAAATGGGAAAACGATGAGGATTGAATGAATGTTTGAAGTGCACTTCTAGAAAATGTTGGGAAGAAAAGTAAGGCTTAAAATTATTAATTGTTAGCTCAAACTCACTTTCCTTACAAAAATGCGTAAAAGGAACCCAAAAGTTACTTCCCCTTATCTCCGTTTAAATCCGGCTTTCTGAGGCTGGTTTCCCCTTTCTCAGCGGAATCAGCCGTTGCATATGTTACACGTTCAAGTCGTATATATTCTTAAATAATTCCATAAACACTCATATTCCTCTACCTGAAAGAGGCCTTCGGCTTGGGGTCTGGGTTTTTGTTTATTTTCGTTTCGTTTCGCATTTCAGCAGCCGCCAGTCAGTGACAGTCCGTCACATTCACGGCAGTTGTTTAAGTTATCAGTTAACAGCTCAGAGCTAAAAGCTGGGCAAGCTGGCTCATAATTCAGCAGAAAATTGTAAACACTTTTGGTCAGCTGACCCTTGTAGAATTATATTTACAATAAATATTCAATCGAAGCTTAGAGAATACATATATCTAGAATAAAAGTAGATATCATCTCGAGATATACGGAATGGCGGCATTGATGGGTGTGTGGGCTGCCCTTCTTATCTCTAGCTGTGTGAATGGTAAATTTAATTAAAACCGAATGGAAAATAAAACCAGAACCGAGCCATATGCCGCCGCAACAAGTGCTGCGCTGGGAGGAAGTGAGGGGTGGAATTATAAAACAATACGCCCCCTAATTACGGAGATACAGATGCAGATACAATGGGGGGACGAAACACTTGAAAAGAACAGACGCACCAGGCCATTTTCGATAATTGAAAATAATAATTAAAATTCCCTGATTGAAGGGAGGCAGCAACTGGCAAAGGCAGAGAAATAATAATAATAAAAGCGCCGAGAAGGATCGTCGGCTGACGTCCACAATTGGAGTGAAAGATGGCCATAAAAGCCGGCACAACTGCAGGGCATACATAATACGATTTGTATCTGTTAGTATGCAAAACGCGTTGCCAGTATCTGCCGGCTCCGCCTCCCTTCGGTTTTTGTTCTTTTGGGTCATAGAGCCCGTTAGCCGTATTTGTCCATCAGAAGTCATCATGGAATCGGTTGTCACATTCCCCCATTTCCATAGAATTTATAACCCCTTTGCCCGCTCTGGGCGTGCGTGATTTCTTCAATTAATTGCTGTCTCCGCTGGGCTCGGCTGCCTGCCAAGAACTTCGAACGTTGCACAATGTCGTTCTCGACAGCACTTTTTGTATTTCCCATCATTGTCTACACCTAATTGGAGGACCAATGAAGAACTTGCCGGTCCATTGTGTCCGCCACTGCAACGGCAACAAAGGTCCATGAAAATATGCATAATTCTAACAGCCCAAAACAATGACAATTGTCTAGCTAGATTGCATTCTGTAAATCTGCAAAGGGTTTTGTGCAATGTGCTTTGCTTGAGAAATGCAGTAAGTGATTGAACGAGGAGTTTGTCAATTATGAAAGAGTCAAGTTGTGTGACTTCAGAAAGCAAAGATTAAACAACTAAGATAGTTCTTGAAATTGGCTAAGGAATTTTGTATACCTTTTCAGCTTCCCAATCTATAACAAATACAATTTAAAATTCGAATCAATCTCAGAAAAATATTTCTAAAATCTTTTCTGCATATCCTTTTGCTGAATAATGTCTTTAGAGATAGTGGCCAAGTCTTAATTGCTCAATAAATGTCTAGCGTACAAAAATTAAAGCATGCTAGAGCTGTTAAGTAGCTAACTGGTTTTGCAGTCGTTCGAAATGGCTCATAAAAACGCGTTCCAGAGAGACGCTAAACGCAGGCTAGATCAATCTGCTTTCTGGCCTCGTCTCATTGCATCTATAAAGCAAGTGCGTGTCGAGTGATTTCTCATTTCCCCGGCTTTCCCATTAATCTCCATCCCTATCTATCTGGCTCCATTCGGGCCCCTTGCCATTTTGGCTCACAAATCTAGCAATTATTCACATATTTCAATTACCGCTCGTCAAGCGTAAGAAATGTCTGGTGGCACACACATGACAAACTGCAGCTGCAAGTGCAACTAGAGAATGCCACTGCGAAAATGCAACGGCAATTGCAACACAGAATGCAACGCACTTTCGACACGCAACCTAGGAAAATTTCCCCGATTTCTGTGGAATTTCCAAAGGCCCGTAGAGCAGATTCAAAGATACAGATAGGAGATACAAAGCAAAACAAACTGCAAACAAAAACACTAAACAGCTGACTTGACTTATATAAACAGAGCCGGAGAAAAAAGCTAATTTCTTTGCGCAAAAATAATAATAATAATGGAAATGAATTGAAAACTGGTTGAGACCGCAGCCGGTTCGCTGGAGACAGCTAGAGGGAGGAGAGACATGCCGAGAAACTATGAAGAGAATCTGGGAGAAGCCGGCGGAGAATGACTCAAGCTGCAAGCCAAGATTTTTATTTGTTTAGCCGTTTCGGGTTTTTGCTCCTTTTGCATTTAATTATTCGCTTTGGTTCGTTGTCGTTTTCGTTCGCTCTTTTTTTTTTGTTGTCAAATATTGTCGGTGTTTACTTTTTGGTAATTGCCACACGGTATGAAAAATCCAATCCACTGAGCTGCGGGAGCTTCTGCTGTTCTTCTGGCATAGGAAATTAGTGTTTTAATGGCATTTATTTTCGTCCCCCGTCGAAATCGAAATTGAAATATGTACGACGTATGCTCGCCCCGATATTTTCCGGATTTCTTTGCGGTAGATTTCGCAAACCTATTAACTTAATGTTGGCTAAATTATGAATTATGTATGTGAAAATCCTTGAATGAATCGCCGAGGGATTTTCAAGAGAATGTGGAATTTAATATATTCCTTGGTCGTTTTTATTTAGAACATTTTCAATACTTTCAAATACTTTTATTGGCCTGTTTGCAAATAAACCCAAGCAACCTTCTAGAATATTTTGAAATATAAACTATCTTTCTATATCTTTAAACGGTAAAAGTACACTTTTATAATGGGTATGATTGCCTTAATATTGTAATCAAACACAAGGCAATTTTGAACAAAATGAAGTATCAAATGATGTATTTTTTGCCTATTTTAAAGAGCACTTAAGATCACATTTTCAATTGTACGCATATCACAATATTCAAACATAATTAAGCACATTGTTGTTGATTTCTTGCAACCAATTGCATTTTGTATTTACAATTTGTTGCCACACCGCACACAGTTGTCAATTTCCAAATCGTTTTCCCAATTACTGAATCAACGATTAAGTCAGATGGAGAGAAATATTTCAATCAATTGGCTGTGCCAATAGTTTATCAATATCGTGAAGTTCGAGGGATACACTGCGTGGCGGCCAATGGTTTCGGTTTTCAATTAAGGCGACGTAGATATATTTAATTTAAAGAATTTCATTTATATCATTTGGGGGAGACCAACCACGATACTGTCCGATACGAGCTACACACAGATACGGATACGTGCCGCGAATGAATGACAACTGGCGACAACTACAGCACGTATCTAGCGGATACTGGTGCGCGACTAACGAATAGCGAATAACGATCGACAATCTATAGTGCGATCAACGATCCACGATCCACGATCGACCGGCTGACTGAAGAGAGTCCCGCGTGAAGACTGAACGGCAAAGTCAAAAGCCCGCGGGCACTTCGCCCCGCTGATCAATTGCGCTGCACTTTTGAAATTATTTCAAAGCTGGCAACGTCGCTGCGCCACTTGCCGGCTCTCTCTCTTTCCTAAGCGATCTCCCTCTCTCTCGCTCTGTCTTGTAGAACAGCTGTTTCGGACACTTGTGGCTCGCTCGCCAGAAAGCTAATTAGCCACGCTCGTTGCCTGCCTTTAGATGTTTGTTTATTTATGTTTGCCTGCGGAGTCATCATCGGTTGACACTATATATGAGCTCTCTCTCTCTCTCTCGCCCAACCGCTTCCCTCTCTCTCTTTGGGTATATGGCTCTCTCTTTCGGATTAGTGCCGGGTTGACTCAGCGGTTTTCGGGAAGCGAACTCTGATACGTGATTGAAACACGCATTTTCTTTGATTGATTGAATTTCACTTATTATTGGAATTGGGGAAACTCTAAAAATATTATTAATTACTGTTAAAAAATGATTTTTCAATTATATTTGGAAATGTATAAAAAAGTATCTGAAGAATCTAAGATACTTAACCGTTGAAGCTTCCGTTTACTTTACCTTGAGCTTAAATGACCATAACTTTAGCTATTCATATATCAAAAAAACTAAATTTAAAAGTTTATTGCTTCGACTGCAATGGCATTACATAAATCACTGGGTATTTAGCTCCTTCTCACGTCTCACTAAACAAGTTGGCCCGCATGTAACACCGCCCCGCCGTACGTCCCCCATTTGCACGCCTCATGTGCAACCCATCCCAGGTTCGAGATCTTCTAACACATTTAATGCCAAGTCAAAGTTGTGTGTGCTCACTTGACAAGATCGCGACGACCTAAAAGGTTTCGAGACGCGAGCAATTAACATCTGAGCTACAAAAAACGAGCCATCGCAGATACAGATTCAAAGTATCTGTGTATCTGGCCGATGCCGTTGAGTGTATCCATATCTATATCTATCTGGCTAAGCGAGCGATCACGTCAAGCACACAGAAGAAAAAATAATGTAAGTCTCAAATGGGTATAGGGAAGTGCTACTACAAGATATCTACTATGTATAATATGATCGGATGTTATCAAACTTTTTATCTGATATTTTTCTTTCTGTGCAGGCTTTGAGAAAATCAATTGAAGAACGGTCTTTGAAAGCCTCGCTGAACTCGCCGAACATAGAAAAGCGCTTTGTTTTCGCTGGCCAGGCCCGCAGAACGCTTTATAATTGAATCGAAAAGTGTGCTAATGCGACCAGCAAGCGCGTATCTCAGTATCTGGCAGATACCGGGTCACACACAACTGCGGGCTGAAAATTGCAAACATGAAAATGTATTCTCAGATCTGAAGATAATACCGCCAGAGGAACGTTCATTTAAATTCCTAACTCCCGAAGAATCTCACGGATGCTTAAGTGACAGAAAATATATTAATTATCTTGTCATTGTCGGAGATATGAAGAGCTTTTTGTTATTTTATGTGTGTCAATTTTAATTACCATCTGCTTACAGGCATAATCTTAACTAAATAATGACTACGTTTAGTATTAACAAACAAATTCTCAGCACTCATATTTTTCTTGAATTTCATTTAAAGTTGTTTAATTTAACATTTTCTTTGTTTGTCAAGAAGATACATAATTTAATTAATTTCCTTTCCTATGCTTAGACTCAAGCTGTGTTTTGAAATTGATTCGACGCTGTCAGCACCTGACAATTCGCAAATTAATAAACCCATTAATTTGAAAGCCAACAGGCGTAGGAATAAAATTGTGTTCATAAATAAATTCGTACGTACGAGCGTGTATATGTATCTATATCTAGTTGCATTTTGCTCGCATCTCATTAATTTAGGATGATTTCGAATGGCCAATACGAACGACAGAGAGGGCAACAATCGATGGCTGGCAGCAGAAAGAGACGGATGCCAGAAGAGGCAGCAAAAAGACGTTCTCAACCGAGAACGGAGCAACTAAGCCAAGCCAAAAGGGCAGGCTAAAAAGGCGGACAGCAACAACGTCGACGACAAACGGCAGCTAAAAGTATTTAGAATTTCTGGCATTTTGTCAAGTGTCGCCAAAACATTTCGCACAAAACACGCACGTGGAAGGGAGATGGGGCTAAGATATAAAGCGTGCGATAGAGATGGCGAAAAAGGGGCGGCGGGCGCTGTGTGTTGTTTTTGTGTGTACTAAGGCGAATCTTGCACTTGTTGCATTTGCGAAATTTGTGTGGCATTTGAAAATGTTTGGCATTTGTTTTTTGCTCAGATACACTATCTCAAACGAGTACATAAACTTCAATTGCATTTCATAAATAATATTTTCAATTTTGATTTAATAAAAATAAAGAATTTATATATTTATTTATATATTTTTTTAGTTTTATAAAATTATATATGTTGTAAGAAAATTAAAATTTAATAGTAAAAAAGGTTTTGGTTTTAAAATTTTTACAAAAGGAATTTTCGGTATAAACATTTTTAAGAATTGTTACGTTTCATAAGTAAGAGCATTAAGTATTCCCCATTTCAAAAATGGTATAATTTTCCGAGTTTATTATTTTGTGGTTTCCGTTTTGCTGGCTTCGACAATTAATTTCCTGATAAACTTAGGCAAAATCACAAATGAGTGCATTTTGAGAATACTTTGACATTCGGACACTGTCCGCCAAGTTGAACACCGGACAGTTCTGCTTGCACACACCTCATTCATTTAGATTTTTGGTGGCGTTATTTGTTAATATCCTCGTTTATTAAATCGACGAAACCAAATGCAAACCGACTGATATGTTGGGAACTGAGAGCAAGATGCTCGCTCAGATGGGTGCCAATTTTTCGTTAATTTACCATAAAATTTCGCTGTTACGTATTTTTAATTTTGTGATTTATTTTTGTCACGCGTACACACACTTGACGCAATCGAAGAAGAACCCAAACAAAAATACAGCTCAGCTAAAAGAAAATTTTCAAATGGTAGAGCAAATAAAAAAGTGTTATATTGGAAATAGAAAATACAAAAATATGCTGCTTAAATTTTCTGCAAAGATTCTTTAATTCGATAATCGTGTTTTTTTTGTTATTCGCAAAATAGTTGTCAATATATCGGGAACTGTTTTTTTTTTTTTTTTTAACTATTTTACCATTTAATATTTAATGGGAATATTAATTCAAAAATGTATTGAAATTTATTTTATATACTATAATACATATAACAACATATTATCGAAACATTTTCCCATCTCTAACCTAAGGTAGTTGGCCCCTTGAGTCACTTGTACACAATAAAGGAAAACCAAGGAAAGCAATTATGTAGGGGGGAAGAGAGAAAACACAAAAGGGAACAACAATCGATGGACATCGATGTGAATGCGAACGATGCCCTAAACATTTCCGCTGCACTCGAGTCAGTCCAAAGACAACAAGAAATGCCAGGAGTCCCTCAGACACACGCACACACGTATGCTTAAACGGAAGCGGAAACGCAGGGCATAAGTGGAGTGCAAGAAGGAGACAGAAGAAGGACATGAAGGGCAATCGCTTTCCGATTTCTGCGATAGCCAAAAGACACAATAACGATTTTCCGATTTGTATTTCGCAGTGAAAAGGATGGCTACGGAAAGCTGTATATTGTCAACGAGTGTGATCGCTGACGTCCTGAATTAATTCTAATTTAAACAAAAATGGTATTAAGTTAAATAGGTTTACCAATAAAATTATTTGTTATTCTTTACATCTTTCTGAAACTTTAAAGATATTTTAAAAGACTTATCGCATAAATTTTTGAAATATTCTTTCAAGCTTTGAGCTTAAACCTCTTTGCTGCGAAGAGTAATATTTCATTGGTCCCCATTTTTCTTTTTGCCCGAACGACTTCAATGGTTTTTCCCTATTCTTTTCAGCACATATCCTAATCGATTTATTGGTCTCACACAATCCAACTAATACCCGGACTGTAGCCAGTTAGTCGCTCCCCCCTACATATCCTTTCTTCCTTTTTTCTATCCTTTTTTTTTTTTACTCGTCCTGTCAGTTTGAGCATTATTCATTTTCATTGCCGCATTCCCTGTTCGAACCTCGAATTCTTTTGCCTGCTTTGTTTTGTGTAATCAAATACAGACACTACACCCCTCATCTCCTTGATGCCAGCTTGTGATTAAGCCCGAAGGCTCGCACACACATACACTGCAGGAAAAAAGCGGGAACAGGCAATCAACTGCCAGGGGAAGAAGACAGACAGCAGGAGGAGGGAACGAGTATCTACAGAGAAAAACTTACCGTTTCTGTTCTCACTATCCGCCGGCTTCATCTGAATGGGATGGTGCATCTGTCAAAGAGAAAGAGAAAAAAAGAATAGTTTAAAAAATGGCTAATAAGTATGTGATATGTGATTGGAAAGTCCAATCCTTGGTTTAAAAGATGGTTCGGTGTAGTTATTGTACTGCAAAGTTTCTAAACTAAGAAGGATTTTATTTATTTAAAAAAATCCATTAAGAAAATAAGTTGAGTTTATCCTTTTTTTTTTTAAATACTTTCAGAAATCCAAATATTAAATCATTCATATATTAATCTACCAAAAAACACGCTTCTCCTTAAGCAGCTTTATAGATTCTCCCATTTTGACCAAACCTATTGCTAAATAGAGTAAATCAACAACCTTCTATGAGTCCTTGTAGATCAAAAATGATTTCATTAGCTTATTGAAGTGGTGTTCGATCTCATTAGATTTGATTTTGGACGGCAAATGTAAAGTGCTAATGAAATAGCTTTCGAAAGGAACCCAAAGATAAATTAAACAAAAAGGAAGAGGAGGAGCCGGGGGAGAACCCATTTCATTAACGCCGCCATTAGCACTTGAAAAATGCAATTCAATGCGATGCTTTTAACAAGTTTCTCATTTATTTTACATTCGTTGGCCCAACTGATAAGGTCCCTGAGTCCTTTGGTCCTTGGTTCTGTCAGGCAGTGGCCATTACTTTGATTTCAATTAACTTTTCATTCAAACGGTTCGAGTAGCGGAAATGATAATAATAATACTTACAACGATATTAGAAAATGGAGCTTCAATTGCAGGAAACTTTTTCTTTTTTTTTTTTTTTCGTTGGCAGTGTCGGTGGGTGTGGAAAAAAGTCAGGACTCTGAATGAGTGAATGATGTTCAGCAAATTGAAATGAAATGCTTACGGGTTGAGGCCGACCATTCCCACGTCCCTTTACCAACCCAAAACCGGACAGAACCGGGGAATAGAAGTCAAAAGGCTTTTGCACAAATTACGAGAGAATGTCACCGCCTCTGGTACTTGGTCCTTGGTCCTTGTCCAGCCTCAGATCTACCCCCTCATTGCTGCGCCATTTTGCTGCTCTATTATTCAAAATTGACAGTTGAATGAGTAAAATGGCCGTCTGCCTTTTCTGGCATTTCATTTAACTGAACTGTCTGTCTGTTCTCGCCGAGGAGGACTGCCAGGACTAGTGTGGATCCGGGCAAGTGTCTGTGTCGTGTTTGGTTTGCTCGAGTCCTGTCCGAGTTACCCTTTTCAATTTAATGGCATCGAGGCTCTAATGCGATTTATACCAACTTACTATTTTGCCCTTTTCTGATAGACAATTAGCTGTTACAATATTATGGTTAGTTTTTGGGTTTGATTTAAAAAGAGGAGAAAAAGTAGAACCCTATATATCTTTATGTTGGCTTATTAGCACTGAACAAAAATCAATATTACGTTTGAAAATAATATTATTATAATGTACATTTTTAAAAATAGTTTTTTCCTAACAGATTTAAAAACAAAATGCTTTAAAATTACCCAAAAATCGTTACCTTTTCGTGAAATAAATTTTTCATGGCATACTTTCAGGCTCGACACTTAAGTTTGCCATCTCACTCTCTCTTTTACCTCCTATCTCTCTCTCCCTTGTACGGCAACTGTGTCTTTTCACACGTGTCAAAAAATAAAAGGAAAGAAAAGGACACCGGCAGGACACTTAATACCTATACACACTCACACGGCCAGCAGTGGGCAGTTCAAAACAAAATATTTATTGTGGCCGAGCTTTTCCTCTCTCCACGTGTGAGTGTGTGGAAATGCGGACATTTTAACGTCTGTTTACCTATCGATTATTTCAGGTAAATTAAGTAGCTTCGGAGCTGACGAGGACCTCGATGTGGCTGTCGCCATCGATGTACGACGTCCGGCGTCCGATGTCCCTTCTGTTGAGGGCAGCCTGCCAAATGCATTAAAGGATCAGACACGCTCACACCCACATAGTACGCATACCTGGACATTCAGGCAGGCACTTACTTACACAAACAAAGATCCACCACACACATACACACACACAAACTATGGGAGTTGGGGGCCATGTGGTCATTATTTTGACAATTACACACGTGGCGCCATTTGACCAGGCTCCTGTTTCTGTGTCTGTGTGTAGTCCTTTCCGCCCCCTAGTTGGATGTGTGAGTAGGGCAGGGTCCTTGTTTTAGTGGCAGCCAAACGTTCCTATATGGATTTTCCATTAACGATTTGAATATGTAAATCATGGACGGGTGAGTGCCAACAGTGGTCTCGAGCTCAATTTATTCGTTTGTTTTGACTTGAATATTTTTTAGTAAAAGGTTTTTGAGATAATTATTGAGTTTTAAAAAATATATTACCTTAATCATCTTAATTTTATTACAAAAATAAAAAATTAGGAGAAACCTTTATTTAGAGCAAGTTAACTAAAGTTGTCTCACATATTTTATGTAATACTTTTAAAACTTCTTTGTAAACAATATAAATCATTTGTTATTTCTTTAATTTATAAGTCTTCTTTAGCTTTTCATATAAATGTCGACATAGGTATCACTGTACAGGGTCGAATCTACTGAGTGGATATAACCACCCGGCCATATCCCATTCCGGATCGAAGCCACTCTCTCTGCCCCCTTGGAATCTTAGTCTGTTTGCTTGTGCGTGGAACGCTTCATTTAATACGTTAACAATGAGATTGTCCTCAATAATTGAATCCACTAATTGACTGATGATTACATTTTGTGTTGGCCCTACAACAACAGGCCGGGATCCGTCGCAGGACCCTGACGCAGGCCGCCAATCTTCCCACCTCCCTTCCCGCCCCGAAAAACCATGCATGGAAAGTATGTCATCGATCGATCGGGGTTCGCAAGCGGTTGACTTTCTCAAGCTGTATTATTCAAAAGGGCGTACAAACAGTTACTACACTTGCTATAAATGCATATGTGTGTTTACACACACACACAGCACGCAGACACACGCACACACATACGCAAGAATACGAAAAGAAACGCACACATACACGGACATAGAGAACAGGAAAAAACGGGCAGAAATCAAAAGCTACATAGATGATATAAGGATGAGATTTTGGGCTGTATCAGTGTATCGGTGTGACTGTGTGTTTGTGTGGGTGGGGTGGGAGTGGGGAGAGGTCAATGTAGGGGATGTACTTACCCCGTCCAAGGTCTTGATGTTGTGCAACGCATCCTGGGCGCGCAGGGCGGCCTTTCTTGTATAGTAGGTGACAAAACAGCACCCTGCAAACAAAATGAAACAATCGAATACAAATCGAATACAAGTCAAACGAATCGATAGACAGTTGCAGACAAGAACATATGATACAGAACGAACGTACTATATAAAATATATATATACAGAGGAGCCATTGAAAAATTAACAACAAGATTTGAAATCGCTTGAAAGAGCTCCTATACTTTGTAAAAAGCATATTTTAAGGCACTTTTAAGGGCGATATGAAATCTGTTTATGTTATTTTTATGGCCTCTGATTTATCAGATGCATAAACTTCTTGAAGACTGGAGACAAACTTTGTCTTTGTTCTTATTAAATTCACAATTTTTAGGGTTTATTTTATCATGCATCTGGGACAGTTTTATCGAAGCTTAAGGCTACATTTATTTAATAATAGGATCTAAATGCGACAAGGCTTGGCATGCAGATTTTTTTTGGACACGGGACGAGCGCTTCATGCAAGCCATGCAAATAAAATGAGACATGGACATTATTAAATGGGGGACTACGACTGAGTTAAGCTAGGGGTATGTAATTTCCTTTTAATATTATTTAAAAACTAAAGTCCCTGTGAAGAAATTATAATATTTATATTTTTTCATTATAAAAGTAAAAGTAAAAGTTTAATATCAAGTTAAATAATAATAAACTCTTCTCTTCAGTATTTTTAAAAGTATTTTAAATAATAGTCTTCTATTTTGTAAGTAGCCTGTTCCTCCTCTCTATCCATAAATTTCTTTCTATCGGATTACTTATTGAACTTCCGGAAAGTTGTTGCTTGAACCCTGCGTCCCGAACCCATCTAAGCTATCCACAAGTCCATTACGCAGATTAAATTATAATCCACCTCCAACATTGCTGCCCACAACCGCACTCCTGGCGGCTATCATCGTGTTAGCCGTGTGCTCGAACACCTTGCTCCAAGGATTAATCTACATCTACCCATACGCAACCCCTCCAGAGTCTGGACCATAAATATGCATAATGGAATTTACCTTTTCGCTGGCGAGGAAAGTTTGCAAGCAAATGCGCATATTATTCTAATACAGCCAAAATTAACCAGAGCAACATGCTCGTGTGCTACAGGATACAACACCCTGCACTCGAGTGTGTGGAAGTTTTTCCCGTTTATACACGCACAATTATGGCCAATTACCCCGGCCAGAACCAGAACTTTGGCCAGCAGCCCTCAACACCTGGACTGGGAGGGAGCAAGTTTTAATGTTGATGCGTTCGCCTCGCCATCAGCATAATCATATTACTTGATGCTTAGCCCGGGGACGCAATTGATGGACATTGTAAAATTTGATTGAACCCCCGGCTAATCCGCACATTTGTATGTATGCCCATGGAACGGTCTCGTGTTACTTGCTCTTTGGCACACTCACCTCGGCTAATCGACGTGACCTTGTCCCGCAGGACATTCAGCGTGTGAACGGGTCCAAACTGCTCGAACATCTGCCGGAGACGCGGCTCATCCCAGGTCTTGGGTATTTGGCCAACGAACATCTTGATGTTGTCCGCATCCGGCTGATCCTTGCTGGGATCCGGACTGTTTGTCTCCATGATCACCAGCTCGGATTTGATGGAGAGCTCATCCATGGGACTGTGGTCACTGGAATTACAATTTTGTAGAAATAATTTAAAAACAAAGTTTGGGCATAAGTATCTTCATTGATTTTAAAAAGAAAGTTTGAGATGTATATAATGTGCAGAGTTCATTTATATAGACCTTTATACATAATTTGTAATCTTCTTAATACTCAATGGGACTATTTTATTTAAAAATTTTTGGGTTATTTTCCTAAAAAGGATAACAATATTCTATGATGGATTTCATTAACGTCAGGTGGTTCTTCTTCCTTTGATTTATCTTCGTTTTGTTTAGACTTTCATTTTTTCTCTGATTTCCTTGGGGACTCATTGATAGTTTCCCGAGCCGAGGAAGGTTGCTTGGGGGGCGGATCTGCTGACGAACGCTCTTCAGCGACAACAGGTGGAGGAGGAGGAGATGGTGGTGGTGGAGAGCCTGAGGAATCCCTTGGATCATCACCTCGAAGAACATTGTAGGTTGGAGTGGTCATGCACAGATTGTTTTTTGCCCCTTCCTTTCCCGGGAAACTGGGCTGAGTGCCCAACTTGCCCATCGATTGGGCGGCACAAGAATGTGCAGCAGCGATGTGGTGCTCCCGTGGGAGTTTTGGAAAGCGGGCTATGTGATAGGCCAAGCTGCCGACGAAGGCATCACCGGCGCCAGAGCGGTCCGCCAGGTGGGGCACATCGGCAGCTGGGACATGGGTGCATACGAGCTCATTGTCCTTGTCTTTTTCCTTGTCAGTGTCCTTGTCCTTGTCCTTATTCTTGTCCTTGCTCTTGGCCTTGTCCGTTTTTTCCTTTGTCTTGCTCATGTGTACTGCTCCCTGGTCCCCCATTGTTATGATCACGCTCTTTGCTCCCTTGGAGAGGATGGTCTCGGCCGCCTGCCTAGCCTGCTGCAAGGTCTCCACCTTCTCCATTCCAGCCAGCTGGGCGGCGGCTAACTCGTTCGCCACCAAAATGCTTGGTAACTTTATGAGGTCGTCGGGGATATCCGCCCGCAGGGGTGAAACATGCAGAATAGAGACGCCCTTAAACTGACGCAGGGCGTAAATCGTCAGCCGTATGTTTGTCTCCAGCTGACAGAGGAGGATCTTTGCGTTTTTGAAGGCCTTCTTTGCATTGCTCACGTCCTTGCTGGAGAGAGAGGCATTCGCACCGGGCACATTTATCGTGTAGAACTCGCCCTCCTCCGAAGCGGCGATCTCGCTCATGCCCGTCGGACAGTCCTTCACCTGACGCATGTGCTTCACATCCACCGATAGATTCGTCAGGTATTCCAGGTATTCGTCGCCGGATTTGTCTTTGCCCACTTTGGCCACTAGAGCCGTGGAGGCCCCCAGTTTGGCGGCGGCCACACACTGGTTGGCCGCCCTGCCGCCGAAACACGTCTCCATGTAGGATCCGGTAACGATTTCCCCGGGTTTCGGCAGCTTCTCCACATGTCTGAAGAATTTATTTATCAGAAAATTAAACAATTTTTTTAAGGTCTCCAATTTAAAGCTCACGATATGTATTCAATGGTAGCTGCCCCAAAGGCCAGGACATCCAGCGACTTTCCCATCTAGACGGCAGGCCTAGATAATTTGGATATATATTTCTTTACAATTTTTCATAGAACATCTCATGACTGACGTTTACGGATAAGAAAGCTATGGAATATTCCACAGTATTTAATTTAAATAAATCTATTAATTTCCAATTCATCACTCGCATATAAAGTGATTACAAATCTCGACTTGATGTTCACAACTTTTCTATTGAACTTTTATGGCCAGCATATTGTTTGTCGAACCCATCTTCCCCCTTGGTTCCTAACTTCATTTGCTAATGACCATAAAAAAGAGAGAATTAGAGACAACCAGCACAGCCAACCGAAGTTGGCTAACAGCATAAAATACAAATACTAATTGTTATTAGCAAACTAATCTAATCTAAAAAGTTGTAAACGTTTTTACTTTTGTTTTGTGGTTGACCAGTCTCTGAATCCCTGTATTCGAGGAGGGAGTTTTGCCAGGACTCTGCAGTCCGTAGTCCGGAGTCCAGAGGGGAGTGGGTCTTTGAGTGACTGGCAACGCATTGAACGCTCCACTTTGAGGTCACTTTCAGTCGGTTTTTGTGTGCTGCCGAAAAAGTTTTCCCTTTTACCCTCCCTGTTTTCCCTTCGCTTGCTCTCCGTTACCCATTTTCCCGGCCGATGTTGTTGCTCCTAATGGGGCTTTATTGGGTGCCCTTGATGGTGTACGAAATTGACTTTTGGTTGGCTGTCAATTTTGCCGGCGGCCCTCGGTTACCGAGCTGATTTGCCGTGAGCAGAAGTTGTCAAGCAGTTGGCCCAATAAATTTTAGCACTTAATTGGCTCAGCGGGTTAGTTGCGGAGTTAGTGCTGTGACAGAGGAATTTTCAGATAGATTTAATGGGAATTGTTGGGATTCTTTGAAGATTTTACGCTATCTAAAAAAAGTGAACAACTGGACAAATCCGATCTTAGTAAGCAGCCAAATTATTACAAAAATACCTTTAGGTTTGATTGATTTATCTCTAAAAAATTGTATATTTCATAGTCTTGTATAGACTTTTCTTAACTTTAAAGCAATTATATTAAAATTTACTGATATATTATACCAATAAAAGCTTTTTCCGCAGAGTTCCTAACATAGTATATTATGCTAACAGAGAACACAAATTAATGTAATGGCCATATATCCGTTTTTCCTTTCGTGCTTATCTCCGATCTGAATACCTAATGCAAAACAATTTATGCAGCGCATACTTTTAGGCTGGCAATTGAAATTTCCATACATCTCCGCCCAGAGGGTGAGACAGAGAATGACACTGTTCGCCCCCATTTCGGTTTCATTATTAACTCAAGCTATCTCACGGAGTCATCTGAAACGATGCCATTTAGGAAATTACTTCCAATTTACTTTTAAATTTCTTCATTTTCCAATTTCCTGCGTAAGTAATTCCAGCGCTTGCAGCAGCCCGCCCCATTCATCCATCCGTCTACGCCACCCCGCTCCCTGGGCTGTTGCTTACTCCCCTTTATCCAGTTATGAAAACGCCACCATTTGCCGAGATGAAAGCCCCGTGACACTCAGCGAAAAGGCCGTGAAAAGCGCCAAGGCAGCCGCGGGCCATCGAATGACAAAACGTTATTAATCTATTAGAGCCGAAACGAGGACGAGCCAAATTGTCTATGTCAAGGTGATAAATTCAGGCCTGCCTGCCTGCAGGTGAATAATCTGAGATGGGACCTGGGTAATCATTAGGGGAGTTGCTTAGAATTAGGGAAGGCATTTTATAAACACAAAAGGCATTAAGGGAAAATTTTCAAACTTTTTTTAATTCGTAATTATAAGTTTCATATATTTTTGAAGAAATCCAATTAAAAAATGTCAAAAAAATAATATTTGAAGAATAATATCAATTATTTAAAGGATTTTTTTTATTAAAAGGATATATATAAATATTTTTTTAAGGCCATCCCTAAGTCAAATCCCAGTGGATACATCCTCGTGATAGATAGCACTTCCGGTGCCTGCAGCATAAATCTCTTAACAGAAGACACTTACGCATCGAGTGTGGTAGTCTGAATTTAAACAAAAAAAAAATCTAAAAATAAGACAAATAATATAGGAGGAACGCTGGAAAATTAGGAAGAGGGCGCAGCGACAGGTGTGTTGCCCCTGGAGTCGGGCAGGCAATTATTTGAGGCAGGCGCCAATCCTTGGGAGAGCCAGGTGAGCCCCCAGCTAACTATCTCTCCTTCTCTCGGTGTCACTTCTCACCATTCGTTCCAGCGAATCCTCTCCGTTGGCGAAGAGCTCCTTGGCGGTCTCTCGGGGCTGCGCCTGTGCATTAATAATTCAGTTTCATTTAAATGCGACCAGGGCTTAATGAGAAAATCGCCTGCGGTGGGAGCTGAAGCGCGTCAGAAAGTGAGCGGCGATGGGGTGTGTTGGGGATTTGGCCCACAGGACACCAGGTGTTTTCCAGCACCACCGCCAATGAGCTTGACGATGATGCTGATGACGATGTTGTATGGCCGCTCAATGCGCGAATCAACAGCTGGAGCCTCAGGGTGGTTTCGGTGGCAAAGGTCTCCGAGCAGTGGTTCTCAATTACTAAATATTTGTATAATATTCTTGGATAGTTATTAGAAACTATTTGTTATTTTGCGTAGAGTTTTATTCAAAGGAGTATATATTTTCTAAATCTATTTCCATGCTCTATCAACATTCGTTACCCTTTGCCAACCACTTTATCTAGTTATCAAAAGGCACGTATTTTTTTAATAACTTTATTTTTAGCCCACTTTATAACCACTGTGCATTGTGGCGACACTGCCCTGACGTGGCACTTAATTTATGATGGCAGTTTGTTATGCCGCGCCTGTCACAACAAAAACAAACAGCTCAAAGATAGAGGAAGCAAAAACGTATATATATAGTACATTTACAAGAAGTGGAGCAGTCAGGGAGGCTGGGCTGGGCGTATAAAAATGACCCAACATAAATTTAATAATTCCAGCTTTATTATTTAATGACCGAGCACGACAGCAGAAAAGGCCGGATGGATGATAGTTGAGTTTCCGACGAGCATCATCATCATCTTCCAGAATATTACGACGACGCCATAATATTATAATTACAATGTCCTGTCAATAATCATTCGCCATTATCGCCAATGACTTGGGCTATGTGAAAATTGTCGCCTTGATGGCTGCTGCCAATTAATAACATTAATGCAATGCCAATTATCATTAGCCACTTGATGGTATTCGCGACTTGGTCTCATCCCTTAAATACATATCTCGCCCTCACGATTACTTATTTTAATTAAATCAGGCTGAGAAGTGGGCCGCCGCCGCCGAGCGAACGCTGGGAATTTTTTTTTTTATAATTTCCGGCAAAGGAAGCACCCGCAAATAGAAAATGTAGCGCACGTCCGAGAAATAACCATTTGAAATGTGATAGTCAAAGTTGTCTAGGGGGGCGGCAGGGCTGAAGGTGGCAGGTGGGCAGGTTTGCAAGTGACGTCCTGCCAGGCTATAGGAAATCGAAATGTTCCATAACGGCAAGGTAATATGCAAAGTGATAAGAAATCAATTTGATTGGTCGAAACGGACTAGGTATCCTCGAAGGAGTAAATCAATTATGGGAATTTTCGTGTTAAATTCATAAAGTTTTAATTCGAAGGAATATAAAAATTAAATAAAAAATTGGATTGTGTTCTCTCTGGAAATTTTTATTTATTATATATTAAGATAATTAATAATTACAGAGATCACTAAATAACCAGCAACCTTAAATTGTTATAATTTATTTACGTCAGCTGAAACCATGAAGATTTCCTATTAGTAAACTCTTTTTATTTCATAAAAGATTTAAAATATTTACGTCTCTTAAACATCCCCCCAAAATTAAGCCTTGCTAGCCTGTATCTAAGTACATTAAAGATTTTAAAGAATTTTCCATCACTTAATAAAGCATTGCATACTTTGCATTGCCGACTGAAATTCGAAGTGCAATTTTCCCTGAAACTGGATTTGCATTCACCCGATTTAGCAGGGAATTCAAGCCCCCTGAAGCTACAAATCATTAACGTGTAATTAGGAGTCATTAGGAGGCACAGAAAAAAAAAAAACGGGAAACCTAGTTTGAACTCACCGATTGGGAGGAGCTGCAACTGCGGGTTGTTCGCCTAATGAAGTTCTGGAATTAATGCTGGAATTCGACGTCGCTGCTGCGCCAGCTGATGCTGCTGCTGCTGTTGCGGTTGCTGCGGTGCCGGGTGTTGCTGCTGCTGTTGCAGCAATTGCTGGTGGCGCGGTGGGGCTGGAATTTATTTGGTTGTGCAAAAGTGTTTCAAACAATGTCGTCGACATTTTTGCCGCTACGGCTGCTGCTGTTGCAGATAATGCTGCTATGTTGCTGCTGTTGCTGTTACCGTTGCTGCTGTTGGGCCGCAAATATGGATGGAAACTTTTTGCAGCGCCTGTGAAGGTTGTTGTCGCTGCAATGGCACCTGAAGTTGCCGCCGAGCTCGTTAGATTCTCTAAATACTCGTACTGAAGTTGCTGCTGCTGCTGCTGCTGGCTATTGTTGCTGCTGCTGCTACTTAAATTGTTATTGCTAAAAGGGCTATTGTTGCTGTTGCTGCTGCTGTTGGAATTGCTGTTGTTGCCATTAGCAACATGGGCAACAGGTGCCGTTGTTATCATTGTTGTAGCTCCTCCCGGGTCGCTAGTCGCCTCCAATGTTGCTGCCGCCGTAGCCGTTGCTGTTGCTGTTGCAGTTGCCGCTGCTGCTGAAATGCCACTCAGTTTATCCGCCTGCAGATTCAGGGATTGCAACATCATTTATTACAGCTCTGTTTTGCCTCTGCACTGCGCCGCGTCCTGCAGCACCTGTCGCTAATTACTTTTAGTGCCGCATTTGGCGTCGCCTGCTTTTTAATTTGCTTCGGGTTTTAGTTTTATTAAAATTGTATATTGTCCCGCTCCAACCCTTTTCGCTTATCACAGTTTTTTCCCCTCTCAATTAGCCTCTGCGTTTGCTTCTGTTATTTTTTACCCTTTTGGGAGTTGGTTGAGCTCGAGTTTCAGCTGTAATTAAATTAAGAACAAAGTGTTGGGTGATTAAAATACATCTATTTAGAGTTAAAGAAAATGCATTATTAAGTGGGGGGGATGTGTGTTAAATATAAGTGGATAAATTAAGTGGGAATGACATAATCACAGAAATTAAAGAGCGAGTGGCTCTACATATCTTTTCTGTGGTAAATTAAATAAAGTAATAAAAACAAATAAATAATATTTTAATCATTGCGGATGACTTTTTGAATCAGTTTTATCTTTTAAGTAATGTCTTCCAATATTTGGAAGTTTGTATTACTAATACTGAATATCTCGAAAACTTTAATTTCCTGTAAAGAACATCCCTAAGACCCTTGTTCATGTGTACTTATTAATTTTAAAAGTATCCTCAAAAAAACCGCAGTCAAAATGGCTGCCGGATCCTCCATTACCACGCCCCTTCGACTGATCCTATGGCTGACCAACTGCATAGCTAAGCGTATTTGAATGAAAGGCATATTGACTGACGGACTGACGGCCTGACAGAGTGACCGCAGTACTTGGATCCACTCGACTGTCTGCATTGAAGTACTCGCTTTGATATACACATACATAGATACAGGCATAGGAGCGTGTAGTGGTCTGTGCATATACACAGTGCATGTATGTAGACTGAGAAAAATAAAAGAAAGTTTTAACACAAATAATTGGTTTTAATATCAACGTTATTTTCTTAGAATTTGATGTCAAACCGTTTTGGCTACAGGTTGATTATAATTATTTGCCAAATATTATCCCTTAATAGTAGCATTAGATTACAAGTAAATAATATAGCAATATGATGTTGTACCAGTAAAAAGAAAAACTAAAACTATGAAGAATCTGTATTTCTTAAGTTTTGCTTGGATAAATTTACCAACAATTTTCTTTTAGTTTAAAAATGACAATTTGAGCTTATCTTCTTTTGGTTTTGAGCATTAAACTTGAAGTTATATTCAGAATCAGTATAAATGCACTCCCGATCAAAGCTAGTATCTTTTCTTTTCCAGTGATATGATGTCGGCAGCTGACGCTAAACAGATAAGGATTTCGAGTGCGCTCGCACGGTGAAGAGGCAGAGCTCAGTTGGCCGCATAATGTTGAAGGCTCTAGCTAATTAGTTAAATTGAAATCAAATTATTTGTTGTCGCACTTGACTGGCCACAGGCATGGGCGCCTTAATTAACGCGCCTGCACATACACGGATTTCAATAGATATATATGACCAGGAGTGGTGGGTAGTTAGGGAGGAGGTGGCTGTATACACATAGTGCACACTGTACTGGCAAGGAAACCGATAATGGTTAGCGTGATTGCTTTATGCGTTGGCTAGCTGCATTAAGGGCGGAAATAATACGGTTTAAAGCATTTACTTAAGATTTAGTGGGTTTTTAGCACTTGGCTTTATATATACATTTTTTTTCTCACTCTGTAGAAAGTTTACTCATAAGAAAACATTTATTACGAGCTTTTGAATACCTAACAGCTTGTAGGAATTTTATATAATTTTTTTCCTAACCGCCAATGCTAAAACATATTTTGCAAAATATCCCTGTCCTGTTTAACTCTTTAAGAAGTCCACAATTTTCCAGGAATTTACCACCATAAAATCAAAATTCACTTTGGAAGCACACCCTCACATTTTGGACGAATTTCTCTTGTGTTTTCCAGATAATCGCCGCGTAGCTCGCCGGTTTTTCTATTATTTTTTAATATTTTCCAACGCTTGCATATTTTCGCGCTTTTCTATTTACGTTCCCGCTTGTTTATGTTCGCAGCTCGCGCTCTTTCTCTCTTGTTTTGTTTTATTTTTTGTTTTTATTATTTTGGCTCCGTCCGCTCCTCCTGGCCGGCCACTGGCAACTTGGCAACTGTCGCCGCCGTCGCAGTCGCCATCGCCAACGGGCATCATCCGCATCATCCGCAGCGTTGGCGAGGCGTGCCGTGGAGAGCTTGTTGCATCCCCCCGTTTTGGCTTTTCTCCCCTCGAAGCCTGTTGGGATGGCAGCCATCGGTCTGCCAGCGGCATGCTTGTGCTTCTGGCCCCCTAAAATACACCCAACCCCAATATCCTGGCTTCTGCGGATCCTTGCCACTTGCTACGCGCTTATCCCAGCATCATCAAACGATGTCGACGTCGCCAGCATCGTTAGAGTGAGGGTATCACGTTTTTAGGGATATTATGACTACTTGGGAGGACGTGTAAAAAATTTTACAAAATTGTAAAATGCATTAATGTGTAAAGGGAAGAGAAAAGAAAAATTTAAGGAGCCACAAACTAATTTTTCTTTCCAAACTTTTTAAGCTTTTATATATGTATATTCGCAAAATAGAGCATTAGGCAGCCGTCTAAGTTGTCTTCATTATTACCCCTGGCTGCTGCATTATGAGCAGTTATCGGCGCTGTTGCTTCCCTCGACAGACGATGTGGATGTGGATCCTGCAGCTTTAGCGCACTCCCTGGCTACAGGATATCAACGACGAGAAGCAACCAGCTGTGCCATCCTCGTCGCTGCTGCTGTCACCTTGTAATTTTATTTATCTATTGATTATTGAGTATCTCTTTTCTATTTATTTGCCTTTGTTTGCCCACGCAGCGTTGACGGAGAGCCACCCCCAAAAGCCAGAGCTCAACCTCAACCCCTCATGGCACCCTTTGGTATTTTTATTAAGCCAGATTCCTATCCTCCCGTGTGTGGGTGGGTGTGGGTGTCCTGTGCTGTGTGTTATGTGTGCCCCTGGCTGTTTTTTAATTAACTTTAGTGACAATATTTTGCCCAGCAGCAGCTGCCTTTGAAAAGCCCCCAACGACACACAGAGAGAAAGAGAGATAATCAAACTTTGCCCATTGTATGCAAATGTGGGCAACACACCGAGTCCGGGTCGGTTCTAGGTCCCTGGGTCCACTTTGACCCCAATTCTCGGTGTTTTCTCTGTCAGCGTCTTGCCATTCTGTCATTCTGACAGTTGACATTTCGTAAAGATGTCACTTGTCCATGGTTGCATTGTGCCGGAGCACCAAGAGTCGGTACCCACACATGCCTCTGGTTCACACATCCCCATATGTCCGATCCAGATTGCTGCTGCCCTCTCCGCATTTCCCATTCACTTGTTGAGCGGTTTTCCTTATCTTATCTCGAGTTTTATACGCTCGTTCCTGTGTTTGCTTTATTGTGGTTCTTTTTTGCCTTTTTACGTAGTTTTTGGAGACAATATGGTTCGCCCTCGGATATGTACACATAAATCCAACATAACCGGAGTTGGCACACTCGAGATGAACAGGTTTTTATCTTTAGTTGCAGACAAACTTCGGATAGTTTGGCGTTACCCAAGAATTATGACTAATTGGTTAAAAAAAAAATGTACAGAAATGACTAAAGATAAGTGGTAATAATACACATGTTGAGTGTCACAATTTTCTAGTAAATTGGTAACCTTTTTTCATGAATAGAAGCATGTGTAATAAATTAAAAATTTTGTTTTTAATACGAATAAATTATATTTAAAGTGTAAGTGTAACAAAAGCTTCACAAATTTAATAGGAAAAATACACTAAAGCTTAAGTTTGTTTGTTTCAAATTCTAAATTGGTTTAAATAGATACAAATTTAACATTTCCAACCATAACCAGCTATTACTCACTTTAAATTCGCCTTTTTTTAAGGTATCCCTCATAAGTAGGTTTCTTTGAAGATGTTTCACTTGTTACATGAGCGTTTCCTAGAATTTTCACACACCATATGCCACCATATTCATATCAAGTACATTTTATCTACAGATATCGGGGTAAATCAATCAGGTAAATCACTCGGCTTGCACTCGCGGGCTGCTCTAATCGGAATTGGTTTGAATAAATCGAAATCGGAAGAGTTGACGAAGGGAGACAACCGCACGTAGACGCCAACGGAGGGCAACTAACGATGCCGAAATTCCAATTCCGATTTCATAATTCTCCGCCACAAAAGGTGTCCTCTCTCTGGCTAGATATAGGTATATGTGTTATCTGGTTACTGATAAGGGCCTTATCGCATAATTGCCCGCTGATTGCCGCCAGGTAAAAAATTTCACCTTCTCTCCGGAGTCAGTTTTCTCTGGCCAAACATTTGCTTCCCAAGGAGAGAGGGATAGTGAGGTGTTCGCCGTCGCGTTACCGAGTCAAGTCGAAAATATTGGCTTTGTTTGAGTTTCCTATCGCTATCGGGTTGTACAGGTTGTCGAGCTCTTTAATTGAATATCTTATCGAGAGCCCCAAATCGTGGGGGGAAGTAGATGCCCTCCATCGGATCCCGCTTAGCCAGGCAAACACACATGACGAAACACGGGATATACCGGGAACCTCTAGCTATAACTACGTATATTCGAGTAACTGCAATTGAACTTTTTGTAAGCAGCGAAAAAACTCTCGACTTGGCGCTCGATGTATCCGCACTATAATGCTCATAAATATAAACTAAACCCGTGCGAGCGGCCGCTCTGAATTTATATATGTACGGGGATATATCCGTCGGGTCGGTCCGTGTGTCTGCAGGGCCATTACACAAATACCAGGAGAAATGGAGACCAATGAGCTTGCCACGTAGCCGAAGTATCGATGGGTTTCGAGTGGGTGACTTGTGGGGTCGTGTGACCGGACAGCCGTTCTCGGTCGACACACATACACCCCGCGTATATACTATATACCATGTATAGGATATATAGGATATATAGTATGGCATAGAGTGGTTAGTGGCCGCGAAAGAAAGCAGCCTTCCCTAGCTCTGTTTGTCATTGTGTGCCATCGAATTATAATAAGCGACTATTTAGTGGTAAATGTGTGTCACTTTACATATGGCCCAAAACCCGCTTTCTCCCTGGCTCTGCCTCCTCCACCCAGCAGATAATTATGGGGTTGTGGAGTGAACAGCCAGCTATGGCCGGAATCGAACAGGAAAAAATCGAAAATTCAATTACATATTCATGGCTTGAGTTATAATTGTACCTATTTCTAGGGACTGTCACATCAAGTGCTGCGAGGGCTTCCAGGAAACCGCTTAATTCAGAACCATAAGTTGAAATTAGATAATTGAAGTTTGAATTAAAAATTTAAATTTTAAATAATCCCACCTTCTCGAGCACTTCATTCACAAATTTTCCTTCAGCCAATTATCAGCTGATAAGAACTGCGTGTTGCCCTATTTAAATGGAATTTGCCAATAATGTGAAATAGTGCCAGAACTCTTGAAACAGATTAGTTAATCAGCTTAATACGTTGTACACTGAAGGGCTATGTAAAGATAGGGAAAACATTTAGATATACACACTGCAGCCGACCTATATTGTATATATAATCCCCCATCCTCGGCGGGTTTAAGCCGAATATAAATTAACTTGGTGATACCAATCTGCTGCTGCTTATCGGGAGCTGAGGCCTGTACCTAACTGTTTGCCATTATATCTAATCTGAGATTCTTATCGCGAGCAATTACTCCGTACTTCCTTCGAAGCCTCTCTACCCGAGAATCCCCTGGAATCTCGAACCCATTCCACCCACAACATGCGACACAGATACAGTGGGTCACATCTGCTGCTTTACACTCACAGGCACAGTGGTTGGTGCACAGGTAAATGGCTGCCATAAAAGTTCAGCCTTTGAATTCAGAGATATATGAGTAAGCGAGTGTATATATAGTTCTATTTGCTTCATTGTTCTTTTTGACATTCGGAAAAATCATTTTATTTTATCAAAGTTTATAAATAATGTAATTTAAGTGTAGTGTAAAAATTTTAAATCACAGAGAAATGAATGGGAGAGAAAAGATGATTTTAATTAGATAATAAAAATGGCCGTCTTTATATTTTCAATCTTTTATATTAATCATTGTACTATTCCCCAATATGAATTCAAATCTGTCTTACATTTCACACTTTTAAACAACTTTTTTCCAAGTGTTAATGTGTGGCAACGGTAACCCTTTTTTGTTTTTGTGCTTCGATTTTTTTCGTGTCCTTATTGCTCGCTTCTCCTGTTTTGGCTGACCCCGAACGTCGATCAATATTGAATTGAATTTGACCAATGGCTAAAGCCACGACTCGACTCCACTCAGTCAGACATTTCTGCGGCCACGGGCTAGATGTTAATGTTATTTAATAATTTACCCGACGTTCGGCATTTCGGTAACACAAAATACTGGTTGTTTGTGGAGACTAAATATTAAATGCAACCGAGTTGAACTCCTTCGTGACAGGAAGGGGAGCCCTCAGTTCCAATAATATTATTAGAAACTCAACTGGAAAATCGAAGAAGTTGAAGAAGCCACAGGAATGCGGTTGGAAATGCAACAAAAGCCAAAACACAGTTTAGTGGTTGAATAACGACAACAGCAGGAGCCAGGACATGGCGGTAGTCCTTTGGGGAGAGGGAGGGATGTACGTATACCGTAGACCAACCGACCGAAAGACCAAAAGACCGACAGACAGTGAACTACTAATAAAGCCAGGTGAGCAAGGTGCACAGGACAGAGCGGGGGACTCCGCACAAAAGGAAGCACAAATAATATAAATTAAATGTGGGCAAGATGCCGTCCCAGCTCCGCCGTCTCCCCGAACTCTCCTCGAAAGAAAAGCAAGCTGAGTAATTATTTCCGGCAGGGTGGGCAGGACTCGGAGGGGAAAGTCCTTGCGGTTTGACTGCAACACATGGCCGGACACTTAAACCAAAGTGTGGCAAACGGGGTTGGAAAATCTATCTGGGCAATAATTTCGGTTGACATGCTTGCGGTAATTATTGACCGTAATGACAAAACCGTATACGAATACGGAAAATGGAAGCCGACTCGTCCGTGTCCGTGTCCGAGACCGAAACCCTGACAAATTAGTTTTAGTTTTCGGGGTCATCTGCCGGTGTGTTGCCACTGTTTGCCTTCCGCTGCTAATTGGATACTATTTTATGGACCCACCGACTGGACACCAGCTGATTCCGGGGTTCGGAATAAATTTGAGGCTTGCCCCTCTTGAACACCTCCCCCTAAAGCAAATAAAAATTGTCAACGTATAGTGGAAATCATAATTTAATTCCATTCCTCTTTTTATTTGCATTTGATGCGGAAGATTTATGGTCGCCTGGCCTATATATAGCGATATTAATGGAACAGAGCTGTCGAACACAACACAGACCGAGGGTTTGTCCAAAAACTAATTAATAATTTCTTGTTTCTCTTTTTCTATCGCCTATTTTCGGATGGCTCTCTTCGCTATCTATGATTTTCTATATTTTTCCACGATCGCCTTTTCCGATTTCCTTCTGCTTTTGCTAAATTCATTTCAATGCCGGCTATTTTTGTTGCAATGTGGCGCACATGTTGGACATTCAGTGGGTCATAAATATTGAATGCGACGACGTCCAGAGAGCCCATTCCCCAAAAGTCCAACTGGAATAGCATCAAGATCTATAGGTACTATATTTATAAACCATAGAAAAGTTACCCCGGGGGGACTTACTTCAATTGCAATTGGCTCTAGTTGTGGGGGAGGAGAGCTTCCGCGGACTAGAATGATTTCTTTGTGTGACAAATTGCCCGGTTTATTGTGTCTGCGGAGAGGCAAGATCCAAGATACAAGCTACAAGATACAAGATCCACAATCCAAGAAGACACACGAGCGATGACGATGACGGGGAGATCGTTGATCGCGTGAGTCGAGCGACAAATGAATTCACTTGATGGGTGAAGTGCGAGGTCAAATCTTTGCGATGTCACAAAGCGAACGCACTCGCGGATACACCACATATAGATGTAGATACAAGCACAAAGATACGCGCACGACGCACTGCAGATACAATCAACAAACAATAAGCGAGGCAAATTTACAACACTTTAGAATTAATTTAATTTTTTATGCTATGTTAATCGCACTTGGTACAATTAATTTGTCTAGGTTTTCTTAATTTTTGTATTTATTAGACATTTATTACACATTAAGTCTTGGGATAAGCTTGTGGCTTAACTTATGTTTCCCCTACATTAGTCACCTAAGAGTTGCTGGTTGGACTCAAGTCAATTTTATTTAAACTACTTTTAAATTATAAACTTTATTTAGGTTGAATTTCTGGGTTAATTTATTTTATTATTTATTTTTGATTCTTTGCGGATTTATTTGATTTTTCCTGAGATCGGTTTGCATTTTTATACACACTTTCTTCACACTTTTCGACTAGAATTTCCACACTCTCGGGCTGGCACTGCAAGTGACATGATTTCCAAAAAAACTGCACTGGGCCACAAAAATATTATTTTATATATGCTGCACTTTGGATCGCTGTGTGCTTTTCTTTTCGGGTGTGTAAAAGTGAAAATGCGAGTGGGCGGCCACCGGGCAAGGCGACGGAAAAACGACGATGCGCGCGATTTTCTCGCGTGGGGCTCGAAGAACGTCCAAGATGGCACTGCCACCGCCGATCGACTTGACAGGCCATGGAGCCGCCCAACGGAGCGGTGTTATTTATTCCGAAAAATATAAATTATAAGTATAAATAATATTGGGGAAAATAAATATTATGCATGTTTTTCTTATTTAGAACTTAATTAAATTCGCCAGGGGCGGCGGGAAGAGCGAGCCGCGTTGATCATAATTTAAATCAAAACACAAATTAATTTCCCGCTCCTCTCACTCTCTTTCGCACACTGCACTTGCTGCTCTGTTTAATTTCTCAGGTTTTCGCGGAAAACTGTCAGCAAGTGTCCACCGGAGAGGAAAACCACAACGAGTGGGCGCAGAGACGGTGGCAAGACTCTCGGCGATCTCTGATCTACGATCGATTTGCCTGCTTTTACGAGCTGTCCGAGCGGAACAAAACAGAACCATAACAGAACATCTGTTTTTCTTTTATTTACGCGTTTCCCTAATTTCTCCTGATCTGTCCCCAGCTCTAGGTGTGCTGTGGGGCATTATTTTCTTTATTTTCCCATGACATGTTGTCAGGCGGATTAGTTTGGCCGTTAGTTTGACAGGCGCTATAAGTAGACACTCAAGTGGGTGGCAATCTAATTTGGCTGTGCTGCTCGAACAATTTGAATATTGCTCGGGGGATTAATGGGTGTGGATATGACCCATTTGGGTTGCACTCTATAAATTACACTTGGACAGACTTACTTGTCGATTTCTTGGTGGAGAACATATTTTCTAGATTTGGGATGATATATACATTTCAATTCGCCTATTTTAAATTTTAAATTGATATAATATGTAAAAGTAAATAGAAACAGCGGTTTATTGTATGCTTCTTTTCATGTTTTTAATTGTGTCAAGTATAGAATTTATTTTAGGACTCCTTGAGAGACGATTTAAAGAAATATTCGAAATAAACTTTAATATATAGAAGAAAATTTGTATGACAGCTCATAAATATTTTTAAGTGTTTTGTACAATTGTACCATATTAAATGCCATAATTACAAAGATATTTTATTTATTTATCGAAACTAACAAAAAAAAAACACCCCCAAAGTAACTTAAAACAATTTTGACATATTTCCAAAATTTTTAAATTCGATAAAGTTATGTTCTGCCCAGACTATATATTTATATTTTGTGTTTTTCCACCCACTCGGAAATTTCCCACGCAGATCTCAAAGGCTTTCCCTCCCAGCTATTCGTCGATCATTCATCACGAAGCACTGTCAAGTTCATTTCTTCCCCCCATTCCTTTTGCCATAAATCGGAACAAAAGATTTTTCCTTATCCCCTCCGTGGCTGGCATTATTATGGATCCGAAAAAGGCTAAAATTAAATAAAATTGGTAATTATTCACGGCGTTCGCTCGTTGCTCCTCAATGTCAATGGCTGAAAGTTCTATAAACCGCTTTTAATGGCAATTTTACGGCAGCCTCTAAGTGTACATAAGAAGTGCACACAGAACAAGAGTCGGTAAAGCGGGGAAAACAGAGTTGGGGGAATCACAGCTCTTGGCTATCTGCAACTTACTCTTCATTCATTAAGCCCTTTTCCTTTCCTCTGGTCAAATAATTATCAGTGGCTAAACGCAAAAACAAAGTAAATAAGGGACTCAAGAGGCCTACGACGTTGTGAATACCCTATAATTTGAAATTTAATAAATTTTAAGTTGACAACAAAATTCCACAACTCTTCAACCTCATTTTTTTGTATAGAAACTATTATTAATAACAAATATTATTTTTAACAAATATTCAAATATTTTCCAAAGATTGTAATAATTAAGATACAGTTTGTCAGTAAGTTTAATTTTTTATTAAATCGTTTTTCAAATTATATATCAGACGTATATTTCATCTCGAAATTAAATCCTTTATAGGGTGTACAAATCCGAAAACTGTGAGCATAATTTTGCACGTGTTTCGAATAAGTTGAAACTTTCAGTTGGCCAACTTTGCGGTCCAAATCAACCCCTCTTGGTGGGCGGCGGACGTTTAAAAATGCGCGACCGCATTCATTAGTGCAAATGGCTTAAATACTTGGCCAGTCGAAACTGCTGAATGGCAGCTTAAGAAACCGGGATTCAGAACAGGACTCACACTCACTCCTCCAAAACTCCGACTTCAACTCTACTCCACGGCATTTGTTTGCCTGTTTGACTTTGGGCTCTCAGTTCTCGACTCTGGATTAAGTTTTCTCGCCCCGGCAAAAGTTTAGTATTACTTCAACCCCCAAAAGATTTGCGTTATCGCCCCGGCTGCATACTTCTGCCGCCCAGTGTCGAGCTGCTGCGAGTGCATTTGCCGCTGCATACTTTCGGGCAGCTCGGCGAAAGTATTTGCCTGCCGCTATTGGAATTTGCAAATATCCTTATAAATTATTATATCAAAGTTCGGCATTACTTATGGCCAACTGGCTTCGACAGGAAACTTTGCTCTACTCACTCTCTCTTGCTTGACACTTTAGTGTAATTAGTTATCCTGCGGTTGCAGCTTTGCGGGGAAATCTCCTCGGAAAATCTCTTTGGATGCGAAGGAAAATATGCACTGGTCTGAGCTCTCCACATTTTTGCGGCTTTTTCGTGCCCTTTGATGTGGCAAAAATTTCAATTAATGCAATTGCAAAATACTCTCAACCTTCCTTCTCAGCGCGGAAAGAAGGCGTAAAATCTTGCATTTATCTATTTATTCATGCTTGATTAGGTGCTTAAGGAGGGGAGGCATTTTAAATATTAACATTAAATGTTTAAATGTATTTGCTTAAAATGTATGTGACTGAATATTTGAAAAGGTGAACCATACTAAAATACTTCCAGTCACAAATCAAATTATTACTAATTCTCTTAATTATTTAATGTTAAGAAAGTAAAATTTCAAAAAATAAACAAAAGATAAAATATTTGTAAGCAAATAGATAACCCAAACAATAATCATTACTTGCAAAGTCGATACCCTCAGCAACTAACTTCTTGGTCAATTCTCAAGGCGAAGAAGTCAAATTATTTAGCCAAAAAAACTTTTGATTGTTGGGAAGCTTTAAAGAAATTACACTTGACACTTTTCAATTAGTGGCGAAAGTTTATTTTAATTGTGACAGTAACACGTTGTTGCCATCGCCACCCAAAAACAACAGGGCCAAGTTTTTGGTAGGACATCACAAAAGCTTGGCAGCAAACTAAGGCCGAAGTCAAGCAGCGTCCTGGGAGCCACAAAATGTCAAAAGGAAACTTTTCCTGGCCAAGATTAATTACAATTGAAAACAAATGAATGCAAAAACGATAAGCAGCCGAAAGGATTTCCACAGCCAGTCGTCGTCGAGGCTAAATGGAAATGAAAACCCAAAACTGAACTTCGCCAATCAAGATTAAGAGAAGGAGTGAGTCGGCCAAAGGACCTCTAATCAGGGTGAGAGAGGGCGTTGAAACCAATGTTCACACCTACAATAGCAATAAGGAATGCAGGAGCAATGTCTGGACACTGAAATAATATTTTCAAAGAGAAACTTGAGAAAATCGTTTAAGATGAATGTCTATATATATTTTTTTAATACCATTACATTTAGATTCTAATTAATAATAAAAATATATTAAGGCAGTACAATTACTTGAAACAAAAATAAATAAAATATTTATCTTAAATGAATATTTGTCCCAGTGTTTATAACAACAGTTGGTAAATAAGGCCAGTTTTTTGGGACGACTCGAACTTTTGACCAAAGGGAGGTGGCAAAGTTTTGGATGGAAACTATTTCCCAGCCCGACGACGTGACCTGTTTAGCTTAAGCCGGGACTTGGTCTATTTCGTTTTTTGGTTTAGTTTATTTTTTTGTTTAAGTGTGTCCTTTTGTTGGTGGAGTGCCAGCGGTCAATGGGCCAACATTAGCAGCACTTAACCCGCAGTGCAGTGCAGCGTTTTTCCAATGGAAAACTGCCTTGGTAAAGTTTTCATGCATAAATCATGAAATTAATTAATTTTGACACACATTCCCTCCCGCAGACGCTCTCTTAAAAAGTAGCGCCATAAGCAACTTTGCCATCAAAGTATTTTATTCTTTTTTTTTACAACCGCTCCTCTTTGCCAGAAATTAAAAGTAGAATTGAGAAGTGAAACATCAGCAGCAACAACAACAACAGCAACTAAACGGGGAAAACTTGCCTTGCCACGCAAACTTTTCCAACGTGAAAAGCAAAAAAGGAATCAAGTTTGAAATATGTGCAAAATTCATTCAGTATTTGAAATATTCCCAACTTGCTATAAGTTTCGTATGTTTCGCTCTTTTTTTATGTTTTATATTTGTTGTTTTTTTTTCACTTTTTTCCTTGTGCTGCCAAAAATAAAACTTGCGCCGTGAGTTTAATTTTATTCAAGCTGCTAAGTGAGTGTTGAGCGAGTTCCGAGGAAAGATTTCCTTAGCAGAAGGGGAACTGAATTCGACTTTGAGTGACGGGGCTCAGACAAAGTTTCGGCCCAAAACTGTTTCACTATTTAATTGCATAATTTGAGAGAGCCCCGAGATTACACCTGCCGGAAGAGAAAGTTCTTGTTGTATCGTAGAAGAGAAAGAAAAAAAAGGTGTGTGTGAAGTAAATTTATTGATTTGTGCTTCATATATATGTAATATTATTATAAACTGTAGAATCCAAATGTTTCTTATACATAAAATACTTAAATACTACATATATTCCTATAAAAATGGTTCAATTAAGTTTGTTAGTATTCAGACACCGAAAATAATCTTTTTGCCGGGCTTCAGTCAAAGCACTTCCATTGGTTTTTAACAGGCAATTAAGCAAATGCAGCGAATGTCCTTTTACTCCTCGAGAATTGAAATGGCAAAATGGGGACAGGATGGGGGATGCAAATAAAATGCAAAACATAAAGCCCAGCCCAGGATCCAGACCCCGGCTCAGAAGAGACCCAACTACGAATGCAAAGAAAAGCGGCAACTGTGACAATGTAAACAACGGCGGAAAGAACCGGTGATTGGGGGGATGGGGGAAAATGGCATTGGCTGAGAGCTAAGGGATGGGGCGTCGAACTGGGGTTGGCACACTGGGCGGTGGTAAAAAGTGCATACAAAATTGCCAAGTATAGGGGAACAAAAGAAACAAAAACGACGCCGTCAGCTGCAACGCAAAACTGCAGCTAACCGAAAATGGTAATGGTCTTTTCATGCACGGAGGGAAATTTAATCTCTAATGACTGGAAATCCGTATTAGATTTCGTATGTATATAAACAAAATAAAGTATGGCTCAGCCAGTTAATTAACATAAAAAATATACTTCCCAAAAATATATATTTAAAATAAATTTAAAGTTTATATTCCCCTTTCTTGTAATATCGTTTCACAAACTCTTTCTTTACGCAGAAACTCTTCAATGAAATTTTAAAACATTTACCAATTTTAAATAATTTTTACAGTGTGCTGTTGTGGGGTCTATTTTGGGGGATAGAGGGGGTTTGACTGTTTCAGCTTAATGCGAAAATCTTGTTGCACGCCGCCTGCAGCAAACGATTCGGCCTCCAGACCATGGCGAAAAGTCTATTGTTTCACAATCATAATTCTCCTGTAAGCTGTGCGGGCTGAATGGTTTTCACTGGTGTGGGGTTTTCCCCGGTCGAGGTGGGGGTTTTTCCAACTGGCTGCAGGAAATGAACATCATTAATTTTGCCTTTCTGCATTTGCATTGAAAATGGCATTTCAATATTCGGGGAAGCTTTCTAGCGAAGCGCTTTCAAGATTGCCAAAAACCATTTTCCACGCAGCCAAACAACTTTCATTTTAGCCCGGTCCCTCTCGCTCTCTCTGGCTGTCTCTGTCCCCTTCACTCTCTCTGTTGGCGGCTCGGAAAAACTTTCAACTGCTGTGCGCGATTGCAGCGACGTGACTTAATTTCCACCGCCGCCAGGCATACAGCTAAATATTTGTTCTATTCGAAAGAGGGTTTGGTCCGAGGCGAGAGGGTGGGTATAGGTTCTTACACTGCGAAAATAACTAGGTTACCTATATAAAACTGCTCTTAAATTTCCATAATCATATTACAAGACCAGTGAGTCTTTAAATTCAAAGCAAAGATATGTATAGTTTTAAAGTATTTATAAATATTCCGAATTCCTTGAAATTTTCTTGGTACAACCGAAAATCTGACTTCCTTTTTGCCTGTGTATATTTCACTTTGAGCATTTATCAATATATGGACATGTCCTGATAACTCTGTCGATGGAAATTGCGGCACGTAGTCCTCGACACTCAAGTGTCCAAGTGTTGAAAAAGCCGTGCATAAAAACTAGCACGTACGCACCGATCCGGAGAAACTAAACTCCCGATGGGGATGGGGAAAAGGTCAATTGGTATCAAAGGAGCTGCGGCTAGCTAGCTGCTAAGCCAGTCCACAACTGATGTATAAAGTACAAAAATACATACATACACACATATATGTATGTACGAAGTCCAGTGGGCTCGAGAGCAAAAATCAAAGCTAAGCACTTTCAATTGGATTTATGCGTTTGCGATGTGCCCCAAAGATGCCAATCGCAAAGGGAATCGCGTGCCCAGCTGGCTAATGTCTCAATTTCGTTGGCTATAACACACGCCCAGGCCCCGCTTTCCCGCCTTCCCCTATCCGCAGGACTTTCTTATTAATCAGCACAAAAAGTTTTCCCTACAAACTTGCAATTCTGCCGATAAGCAAATAGCCCAAAAAACTGTTTACACAACGCATACATGGCCAATTATCCCTCAAAGCAGGGGCGTGGTATAAGGAGGGGTTTTCTAAAGCCTTGCGTAAAATACCTTGTACATTATACATTTTAATAATAAATAAATAAATAAGAAATTAATAAATTTATTTATATAATATTATAAAAAGTGTTTTAAGAATGTATACAAATACAAGTGTTATAATCAAGGAAAATTTTTAAAAAATATATATAAATTATAAATATTCCTTATTAAATTCCCGTTGAATCCCCTTTCAAGACATCCCGCCACCGCCACTGATATTAGCGTTGCGTGTGAGTATCTGTGTGCTCATATGTGTCCGCTTTTATGTTTGTTTGTGCCTTTGGTTATTAAGTTTTATGATCAGTTTGTGTTTTGCGTTGAAACGATTTATTTAGCTAAGCGGAATTAATTGGAATTTTACGTGTTGATTTCCTGTACACTTAAGTGGAAATGAGCCGGCGATGGCAGGACAGGGGCTGAAGCTAGTAGAAGGGTCTGGGGAAAACCCCTTGAGGCCAAATGGGGAAAAGCTTGTCTCAAATGAGCTGAGTAAACCAAAGGCTGGCTGCCTAATCGATTATGAATTGAAGCGAATGGAAAATTTGAGGCTGGGAAATGTAAATATTTCTGGAAAATTCTAACTTGGTTTGTTTGAGTTTTCTTAAAGATTTTTTTGATTGAAGTTATGGCAAGTTGTTGGCAAAGGTGGAAAGACTAACCATTCCCTCAGCCTTTATGAGTTTTTACAGGTTTTAGTGAGTTTAAATAACAAACATAATAAACTAGCTAAGTTTATTAACTCATGATCTATCTTATTTGACTAAACGCATAGCTTAAAACTAAGCTCAGATTAGTTCACTTATTAATTCCCTTACTGTTTTCTCCCAAATTATGTGAGATAGCTACAGATACCTCGTCACTAATGCAGGAGGCTCTTAAGTTTATGAAAAATTGATGACAGTCCGTGTCCGTTTCACTTCAAAGGAGCCGCATTGGGTTCTTTGCCTTTACTTTGGGGGCGGGAAACCGCAGTTAATGCCAAACCCGAAACCAAATCGCTTAGCAAACAATGGCAGAGCTCCCCTATCCTGACCCTTGTATCCTCGAGGCTACCCCCACATGCGATCCAGCAGCTGGGCAGCCCCGAAATGCTTTATGCGATTATTTGCCGAAATGTTGCGGAGCGGGTTTCGTTATTTATTTGCCTTGGGCCCAGCAGTTCCTTCTCTATTTCAGCTGGACTGGAGTCTCGGGCAAACGCACACATTCCTGTGGCCGGCCAGAAAAAAAATTTGTGGCATATTTCATGTTTGCTCCAGGAGCTTTTCTTGGGACGACGGATCCGAGTCGCTCAAGTGTTAACATTTCCAGGCAGGCTGGCAGGCGATTTGCATGACAGAGGGAGAGGGGAATGCCTGTAGTGCCGGCCACATACACATACCTTTATTGAAAACATAATACGCCTTTCGCATCCACACGGTTTCCATTTCAGTGCCTTCAGTTGCCAGGCAAAGGATCTCTCTCCATTCTCTTCAATTCGATTCGATTCGATTCTATCCCATTCGATTCGATTCCACGCCGTTTTGGGTATTCTTTTTTTTCGGATGGCGCGTGACAAAACTCAACTTATGCCGGCTTTGAAATTTACTTTGCCGGGCTAATCCGGGGGATATGCGAGCATACTAGTGCGTGTCCTGGAAATGGAGGAGCAGGAGCTGGGAAAAAAAATAGAAAAGCGTATCCTAAGCCGGCTCTGCAGAGTCTGTCCCCTTGGAGTGCCTGTCACAAACGCTTCTGGCCAAGAGCCATCGGAAATGGCCAGAATCGGGGGTCATCGATGGCGGACTCCCATGTCAATGGCCATGAAATGGCAGCAGGCCAGAAAAAAAGAGGAGATTATGCAGGGGTTCAATCAGAAACGTAGGTCCTGGACACAGGTCACTCAGTTAAGCAGGGGCCATCAATAGTGTCCCAAGGCTTTAAGCTCGTCAGGAAATTAAATTAAACAGAAAAAATAGGTAAATTTGTATTTTATTGTTAACATGTAAGACATTTATTTTTAGGAGGGAAATTACAGTTCTCACATTTAAAATAACTTAAAACTCCAAACTAATTAGGAAAAATCCCTTAAAATTAAATTGTTATCTCTTGCATCCACCGTTTTTTTAAACAACACATTTTGAACTTACTTTATTTACGAGAAGGAAATCTTACCCTTGGGCTTGTTTTCTGATAACATAAAACCGAATTCATTAAGTTTACTCACCCAGGGCCCTCTTCTTAACCCCTAGCCCACCCCTGCCAATCCTTTAACACCCAATGCCCTAAGTAAACAATCTGCGCACTTCATTTGGCCACAAAAAAAAAAAAAAAAACAACACAATAAGCAGTGGACACAATTTACAAGCTGAAAATCTCTGACAGCTTACAAAGAAATTTAGGTAGACCCGAACGGCGAAAGAAAAAAAATTTAAGGCGTAAAACTTAATCGAAAACTTTTTTCCAAGAGAAAACCTCTTTGGAGCGATTTGTTGTCATTCAAGGTTTTCCCAGCTTCTGTCCGAGCAATGAAATTAATGCACAAAGTTTGTTGTTTGTTGTGGTGGCCGGGAAAGGGAAAGGGAAAAACGGAAAACCTTTTCGAATTTCTAATGAGCAAAACAATTTTTTTTAGGGCGCGACTTTGGCGAGGTGAGAAGCTGAAAAAATTTGATTTGAATTGAGGGTCGTCGCCGGCAACGCCAGGTAAAACTTTTTAAATAAAAATTAAAAATTGTCAACGCGTTAAATTAGGGTCGCCTTGCCGTTGGCGCGGGGCCTGGAGAGGGTTAAGGCTGAAATTGAAATTGAATTGGGGTTCAATGGCGAATTTGTGCAACTGACAGGAGGGGATACGTTCATACATTGGAGATTTTCCTGTCAAAGAAAAGCTTTCGCTCTGGAAGGGTTGAGCGCTTTCCACCTTTCTTGTTTCCCGCTTTTCCGATTTTCCGCATTTACCCCGCACAGCCTCAGGATTCATAATCTCCCTGGTAATCTTTTAATCCAGTCGAGTGCATTTTGTACTCGATCCTGCAACAAAGTTGCCAAAGGCTGTCCAAGGAAGCGGTCCGGAGTTAACTTTCGACAGCAGCAACTCTAAACATGTGAGGTAACTTTTTCAGCCTCCGATTTCCCCCCCTCCCTCTCCCCTTCTGCCAATGCATTAAGCTCGCACAACTTTGATGTCATCTTTGTGCTTAGGCCCTCCACAAAGAAACTTTCCCCGGTGGCTCTAAAAAAAACTTTTTTAATAGTAATGGACTTTACGTCTCTGGCACTCAGACCACTGGCCGTTTTTTGCTTTTCGACTACTAGAGATTGTTCTTTTTCCAGTGTAAAAGGGGTGTGTGCGACCAGGTGAAATGTGGCTCCAAAAAGTTATTTCCGCCACAAATGAACACGAGTTGCACCGGGCTGTTTTTGTTTTTTTGTAGCGACTCCCATCGATATGACGAAAGGGTCCACGCTTTCGGATCCTGAATCCAGGGTCCTATTTCCCTGGCTTTAAACTCACGGCCAGACAGACAGGCTGAGACCACGTCCCCTTCCCGTGCTGAATTGCTGACATAAGCGGCTTAGCTTTTTTTGGGCAACTTTGAGCATGTAAACGGCAGACGAATTCACGTATTTTTGCCATTAGCTTGGGCAGATCTATTAAATATGATGTGACAGACTGAATTAAGTTCATATTTTAGAGAGGGTTTTCTATAATAAAATATGACAGCGCAATTTGTATAAAAAGCAAGAAAAATATTACTCATACGCAGAGTTGCCACCCAAAAATAAGAAAATTCAAATAGAGTAAAACCCTGACACTTTTATTATTCTTGTGAACTCAGACAGTCAAAAACCAGACCGAAATAGAATGAAATAAGAAGTTGCCCAAATAAACAATACAAAAATTGAGCCAAGATCCCTTTTCAGCTCTTGGCAAGCTCTCTCCAACAGCATTTCGGGGTTACGGGCGGAGGAGGGCCATAAACTCGTCTCTAATGCGCCAGCTAAGGATACAAATTACGAAACAATGACGTCAACGTGCCTGTCATCAACTTGGCCAGACAATAGTTTTCCTTTAGGGCAGACAGACCTGGAAAATGTGAGAAGAGGGGGGAGGTGAGGAAACTCGCTGGAGGAAACGAAGGTTAGGCGACAGGTGCAACGGACATTTGTGTCGCATACATACAAATTACGTGCGAGATTATGCCGAGTCCGGTTTGGACTAAGCACTAAGGAGTTGGGCGGCAGGGGGCAGGACGAGGCTGGGGGCCTTTGCCAACGGTGGCAGCGGCACGTACGGGAAATCAACAGCAAGCAATGTCAGACGGCGATGAAAGCGTGACTCACGATCGAAAATTTTTTAAAATTATGTATAGGCCTCTGAAATTTTAAAACTATTTTACTTCAACACAACATATCAATAGTTTATAGCCCACAAAAATATTTTTGAGATATTAAGCCTTCTATATTGCTAACCATTAATTTAAGATACCATCTAACCCTGAATCTGACCCCGATTATTTTTTTGTTTTAATTTAAATAAAATAAACCGAAAGTCAAGAACCCATCCCCAATTGAAGTTCGAGAGACACAAAACTATCTCTTTTTAAAACAGACTCAAAGGCAGGTGATGGGAATGGGCACCTGCGAATGCCTGGAGATGATTTAAATGAGCTCAACATGCAGTTAAATGCAGTCTGATTTGATTACGAGACCCTGGCTCCATTTCCCAGTATTCCGGAGTATCCTGCTGCTTCTTTTTGTTGTTCTCGCACAGGATCCTCTCACAGTCATCAACAATCGGGCATTGTGGAGTTCTTGGAAGCTCCACTGTCAGACCGAGAACAATGCCAAACGCTGTGAAAACAACAGTCAAAGGTGCGAAAATTAATATTTGCCCTGGAAAACAACAAGCCCACAGAAAGGGGTGGCCGGTGAGGAAAGACACAGGTAGGAGGAGGCCACAACAACCATACTGAGCCACGCAACATCAAATGCATTGTCTGCCTCAGCGCGTGCCCCTTAATTAATTTCCTTGGCAGGGTTGGGTAAGAGTACTTGGATACTAACTCTAAAATTGAAATAACTATTAAATAAAATATAAATTTTTGAAAAATTAAGTATTGAATAAATATCTTTTAAATAAATATTCTTTTCGCTTTTTTTAGATAGATAAATTGAATGTTTCTTTTAAAACAGGTAATAATTTCAGTACTAGAAACACCCTATAACATTATATCTACAATCTTTCCAATATTTTCTGTCCATTCCAGTTTAATTTGAGCCAAAGTAAAGACTTGAGCTCATCTTTGGGAATCGCTTCTTAAGTACACGAATCAAGAAAGTCGAATAAGGCGAACCAGTGAACCGACACCAAGTACAGAGGCTCAAGTAGTTGCCATGCCTGAAACGAACTGCTCCTCGGGCCTCCGGGCCACCTCCTGGAAATCCCCTTCCCCCCTCCACCTATGCACTCTGCCATTTTGCTGGTTTTAGATCAAATGCATCACGCGGCTCAGTTTGGGGTTTCAGCTGAGTTCGGCGGGCTGGATTGTGGAATGGTGGTGGTTTCGAGTCCTGGCTGGAGCTGCCTGGCAGCTCAAGGAGCAGCCATTGTTGTTGTCGAGAAGGACGAAGGAGGCGATGGGTGTTCTGGCCACGATATCGAAGGTGGCTTTGGGAGGTGATGCCCTGCGGTGGCTCATTGTTCGACTGCCACGCGAAGGATACGCATGTTGGTGGCAAGTCGGGATTGGATTGGTTTGGTTTGGATTCAAGGCATGGAGTCACCCCTCCTTTGAGGGCGGCAGGGGGAGTCAACTTAAAGTGAGCTGGCTTAAGTGCACCGGGCGGTTTCTAAGCCATAGGATTTGGCTTTGACTGCTGTTTCCAGGGAAGAAAAGGGTGGGCGATGATTGAGGGAGCAAGGACCGAGCCACTTCGGATGTGGCTTACTCCATCGGCCACATGATACTCACCGAAAATGCATCCCCGGCAAGTTTTCGTTAATTAATTAAATGAACTTTTGCCCAGGCCGTCAGTCAGTCAGTTGTTCAGTCCGCCATCAAGCCAAGTCAAGTGCATAAAAGCCTTTTGGACAGCTGCATTTCAGAGTTGTTCAACGGCTTTTGTTCAAACACAAGCTCGGCATGTGGGCTAAGTTTTGCAAAAACAGATATCGAGGGGAAATAATTTAATTAATCTGGGTTTATTGGATAGTTGTTTATTTACTTAGAAATTAAAATCCAAAAGCTAACATGCTGAAATCGAGAAGATAATGCGCTTATTATCAGAAATAGAGAAAATTTAATATACCAATATAGTTAATGCTTTAAGTTGCCAAATAAAAACCAGATAAAAACCGACCGATAATCCACCATTTATTGAAATGAATATTTTAATAATATATAATTATATTAATATAAATAATTGTTTATTTTCCATCTATAAATAATCGTAAAAGCCATTCCACTTCCCCTATTATGCCACACAAAATGGCGAACCCATTAACGGCCTGCCATCTGGAATCACTCGCCATTTGGCTCACGATAAAATGGCCTCCCCTCGCGGCCAGAAATGGGATATCCTTCATTATTTCGTTAGAATCATCCAGTTTCACCTTCGTGCTCATAACGTTGTCGCACAATTAAATTCGAACCGTGAAAGCTTTCAACTGCACTCTGGGCCACAAATTATGGCCAGCATCCCGTCACTTCCCGGCCGTCGTTTTGGGCCATTCAATGGCAGAACAAATGGCCAAAAGCGGCTGCCAAATGTCGGCCTACAAAACATACACACACAAGGATATACAGGACATATACAAAGGGAAGACAGTCGGCCGGAATTTAACTGCTGTGCAGTCGCGCATGAAGATCCGCTGGCAATCCCTCCCCGCCTCCCCACCCCGCTGTCAATTATGGTCTGTCTATGGACATTAAATGTCATTACGCAGCAACAATCAAAAAGAGAAATGCTTGGGAAAGCGGGAAAGGGAAAGCTCCGGGAAACATCGAGCCAAGCAAAGCATGAAATTAAAATGCGCCTAAGATGTATTCCCAACTGTCATGATGCCGATGACGATGCCGCAGCCGCTGATGCTGATGCTGCCAGGAGTTGTCCTGGCAAAGGAGTTGCCTTTCCAGCCCAACGTCCTGCTTATAATTTCATTTTTCACACCCAACTCTCATTGACAAAGTGTGAAGGACGAGTATTCTTCTTGGCTTTTTGCCTTTGGCATACTCTTGCCAACAAAGGGTATTGCAGGTCTTTACAATAAGGGCAGCCGAAATTGTATTAAATTTTGAAAATGTTATTGTGTTTTAATTTAAATATGTACTTTTTGTTTAAAAATGTAGAATGCTTACTAGGTCATACGAAGAGCCATACTAAATATATAAGAATTTATTTCTTCTTATATTGAGAAATTATGAATAAATGAATATTTAATTTGAATTGTAATGTTCATTTGTTAATAATAATAATGCACAAATGGTAACATTGTTAATATTAATTCAATCATTTGTTGTATCTTAAGAATTTTCATTTATTTCCATTAAAACTTATTTATTTAATCTATAATAAGTTATAATAATTAATAATAAAATGTATTAACACAGAGTATTTAAGATTTCCCTTCTGCACACTCAGCAGGACTTCCTATCTCGGCTCTTGAATTTCTTTCCGTTTTTTTTTTTTTGGGAGCCTGCCAGTGCTATAATAATAAAATAAAATGATGAAAATGCCAGCGGCAGTCGAGAGGAGCTGCTGAGAAGGAGAGAAGCGGCCAGAGACAATGCTTCTTGGCAGGCTTATTAAATTTATATTTAAATTTCTTGTATTGCGGTTTTTTGGGCCAAACGAGAGCGGGCTGTAGAAATTTAATTAATTTCCAAAGCACAATTGAATTCTCGACTCATTTGAAATGCAAAACCGACGGAGGAGTCAATTAAATGAATGTCAAAGAGCGGGCGCCGAGCACTGGCGAGTGTGTGTCTCCTGGTTGGTAGGGACTCCGCTCCCCAGGTTCCCTGCGACCTGCCTCAACAATTCCTTTGACACACGCTGGCATTCCCCAAAAAGGAGGATCCTGGCCACCGTGTACTGCCACTGTCCTATCGCCGATGCTGCTGTTGCTGTTGCTGTTGCTGTTGTTTTTGTTGGCTTTATGGCAGTCGCCTCCTGTGACCGCGCCCCTGTTATTGTAGCCATGGAAATGAATATTAATGCCCCGCCAGGATCCTGCCAGTCGATGCCGAGAACCGACGACGGAGAGACGTAGGACAGGACACCAAAGTCCTTTGCCCACAAGGGCTCAGTGCGCACTTTGCACAGCATTAATATTTATCAGGCCGAATTCGGAGTTGCTGTTGATACGCCGCCCCTGTCCCTGTCCCAGTCCCCGGATTGAACAACATATTTTGCATACCCTTTGTCCTTTGTCAGTAATATTTCAATAAGCGAATGAATTCACATCAAGAATACTATCTGTGGCATCCTAAGAAATAAAATAAGACTAAATATGCTGTCAAATTGAATATAAGCAGATGCGTTTTGAATTCGCTCTGCTTTTGCTTGTCAACTGTTAAGGATATCGTTATCAGCCTTTTGCTTAACGAGTCTTTCTGTTTTGATTGATTTTAATTAAATTAATTGGTTGGGCAAACTTTGAATAGGAACTTTTAAAAATTCGACAATGTTGTTTTTAACAGCAACATATAATTAACCTTAATATAATTAACCTTAATTAAATTAATAAATTAATTTACTCAATAAACTCACAGTAAAATTCATATTATTCAAACAAAAATGTTACCTGTTGTCCAGTTTTATAAAAATGCCTGCCTTTATTAATTTGCCAATTGATAAAATTTTTTTTTTATTAAAAATGAATTAATTTCAACAAATTTAAATGCCACTCGCTGTCAGTTTTGTCGGGGCAAACAAGTGCAAAAAATCGCCATAATCCTGGGGCTCTCGAAATCGGCGGCTATCATTAACCGACACTCACTGGAAAGACCCCCCTCCGGAAAGCCCCGGAAAACCCCCTCATGCTGCCCAACGCTTGAGGACACTCTCTTGATATGAGGCCATTATCAAGGGTAATGAAATTTACTTGTACAGGAAATAAAATTATATCATTAACACCTGAAGCGTGCGGAGTCACACACCTGCGTTGCTATATATGCATATATATATATATATATGTATATCGTGTTTGCATATTGACGATAGCAGCGCTTGGTGTCCGAGCACTTATTCCACCCACTGTGCACATATTTACACTGTCTGCAGCTACGGCTTTCCGTTGAATTTTAAAAACACACTCGAAAAAACCGATTTTTTTTCTGTGGAAGCAATGGCAGGAGTGGGAGACGGAATACCTCGATTGTTCCTCGGATAATGCAATTTGTTAACATTGGCTATGCCGTGTTAATAAGCCGGTGACACTGCAACGCTGTTAAAGCAATTTCCCCCATTTTCCCAGCCAGTTTCCCATCGCACTTTAAAATTGCAGCTACCGGAAGGACTCCGGATGAATTTATTCCCGTGGCTCGTTTCATGTCAAATTGTCCTCCCCGGTTGCTGCCCCGAGGTGCCAGCACAGGGAACTTAATTAATTAGCTGCCTAAACTTCGTAGAGAAGTTTCCTTCTTTTTTTCTGTCCACAATCAGATTTCTTTTGAGATTTCTACAGTGGAGCAAACCAACAGCTGGCGGCGTGGCAGGGCAACAGCAACTTTGACCAGGCCACTAGCAACTTGGCCTGCAGCAATACCATCAATGATTTGAAGGGTATTTGGGGGTAAGTTGGGCAAGCAGAAAGGCGTATTTAAATTTTAATAGCTAAAGCCTAGGCATCGAAAAATCTCGAAGACAACAAGTCAAATACCTTGAATATCTTCATCTGCTTTTGGCTTGCATAGGGTACTTTGCTAGTCTATACCTTCTCCAGGTGATCCCTTGCACTTGTTACTGTTTTTCTTTGGGATTTTCGGCTCGGTTTTTGCCTGTTAAGTGCAGGTCCTGCGTCCTGAGCCGGACGAAGCTTTTGAGTTTTAGTTCCCAGCTGCACAGCAAGCCGGACTCGGATGCGGACGGCCAAAGAGGAAAGTCGCAAAAGGTGGAAAGCTCGTCGGGGCAAGAGCGGAAAACTACAGCTCAGTCCTGACCGCAATCGCATTGTGGCATTGTCCACATCGATGGCAGCGGCGGCGCCCTTTATTTTTGTTACCGGTCCCCCCGGCTCTAGGTTCGGTTCGGTTTTTCCGGGCTTAATGGCCAGCAAAAAGCGAGGAGGCGGCCTCAAGCCGGGGAAAGCCTCAATTGATTTTTACTTTTGTTTTGCGATTTCCGACAGCTGAGAACGAAACTGGTCGCAAAACTTAACACAAATCCGCAGTAAATGAAAACCAAAGTTGACAAACTTTTCAGGCAACTTGCCTCGTTTCGCTTCTATAAAATTCGGTGAAATTAAATTTTAGTTATTAAATCATCAATTCAATCAGACAATTAGGAAAGTTGTCAGCTGCAAAGTTTGCAGCCACACAAACTTGCTGACATATGTGAAAAGCCGGAGCCCTTGCCGCCCTTCACTCGCTCCCTTCTTCCGTTTTTCGAGTGACAAGAACTTTTCGGAAGAAGAACATTTAACGAAAATATTCCCCAGTTAAAAACTCAATTTTGTTTTGCCGAGAAAACTCAATTTGTGGCTTTTGAAGTAAACTACAAAATTTTCACTGAACTGCGGGGGGCATTAGAGTCAACTGCGGTCACTCCGGTTGTTCCTTCTTTGTGGCAGCCCCTCGATTGATTTCAATTTCATTAACGCCTCGCCTTCCCTACCCCCACCCTGGGCTGTCCATCAGTCACCAATCTGTCGGTTTGTTTGTCCGACAGCTGTTGCCAATTTCTGCCTTTGTCTGACCTACCGACTCCCGAGAATTGGCAGCTGGCGAACGTCGACCGAAGGAGCAAGGACATGGTTTGCCTCCGTCGCAGCAACAATCGGTAATGGTAATAATGAGAGATTTCATTTAATACTATTTCAATAAGACTTCAAAGTAAACATTTACCAATTAAGTTGAGAAACTATATTTCATTTTCTTTGGTAATAAGAATCCTTTCTTTCGTTCAAATGATTATTTTACTTTCATTTAGGGAATTCCCACAAACATTTCTCACTGATTCAACTCCTTCGGAGGTCGCAATTGAGCATTTGATGGAAATTGCCTGCGAGGAACCAATGAAAATGACAGAAATTCCTAGTTCATGTCTGGCTGCCTGGAAAATACTAGTCTGGACTCGGCCGGGGCATGATTTTCAATTTGTGATCTTAATCAGCAGGTGTCCTGCATGGCTTTCTCCTTGGCATCCCTGCCTATCATCGCCATCGTCATCGGCATCGTCATTGCTTTTTATTATTTTCATTCGAGCTTGACTGCCTACTAATAGTGGATGTTGCCGTTGCTGTTGCTTCTCCCCGCCTTTGTTGAAAGGTTGCTAGGCATTAGCTTTTGTCATTCGGGGCAGTGTCCTGAATGCCGCCCCTTTGTGTCCGGGCAGCCAGTGAACAATGCAATGTGAATTGGCAGGACGGCAGGGCAGCAGGACGCAGGGCAGCAGGACGCACGACAGGCGGGGCAGGCAGCAGCCGCCAGGAATTGGCCTAGAGTCGTCCAGAGTCCAGGACCACGGGCTTATGGAGTACTAGAGTCCCGAGGCTGGAGTCCCTCTAGTCTGCTGCCTGACCCGCTGCTTTTTGGCCTGCTGCTGTGTTCATTTAATTAAATTACACCAAATTGTTTGGGCTGCCCCTTCGCTCACAGGGAGACGGCGGAAGAAAGAAATGTGTGGAAAATGATAAAAATATGTTAGATTGAAAAAATATTTCCAAGGCGCCTTTAAGCCCTGGTAATTGCCGACTATTTTCCCCTTGTTCACTCTTTTTTACTCTCCCTTTGACGGCTCTCTGGGTGAATAATTTTGAAACAATTTTAAATGGAGCATAAATAACATGGTAGAAGGCATTTCCTGTGCACTTAATGGGCGATTGTGTTTTTGAGAAACATTGTGTTCCAATAAAGAACAAAATTGGAGGAAGTTTTTTGAGGAAAGACAAGATTCTTCTGAGTTTTCAAAAAAGTAATATTATTATATTGCTTAGAACATAAATTATCGATCGAAAATTTATGAAACTAACTTAAACTATTCGCTAAAATCAATCTAATACGTTTGAAAAGTTATTTTGGAAAACGACATACATAAAGTATATTTTTTTTTTACCAAAAAATTAAAGCTGTAAAATTTTGAAAGTAAGGTTAATTATTTATTCTTAGGCTCGGAAAAACTTTTGAAAATTGTAAAACCCTGCAAGGATATATAAAATAGACAAAACCAAATGTGAAACATCTGTGACAAATTTAAAGTTTTTGTTTGACAATTCAATGCGTGACTGATTTGCGTGTGTGCGTGTGTGTATATCTGTGTGTGGGTGTTATTAAAATACAATTGACATTTGAGTTATGAAAAGCCTCCCGAATGTGTGTAGCATGTGTTCATGTTTTCTACACAAAATTGGGGATATTCCAAAAGGCATTCCGAGCGCAATTCCAACAAGTTGGTAAACTGAATAAAATACGCAAAAACACAAGCGAAAGGAAAATGAAAATTACACACACAAAACAGGGGGAAAACTTTTGTACTCCCTCTCTCTTGGCTGCCCTGGAAAATGTAACGTTTTCGGCGTTGCCTACTTTTTCGGGCTGCGCAAATCAAAGTCATAAAATATAAGTTTGCACTGCGTAAATTGTGGGCGGCGGTGTCGGGGCCACAGCTGCCTAAATGTATTTTAATTTGTTCGTGCAGCAGCTAAATGGCAAATACATGAAGCTCAAGTTTTTAATTTTTCCGGGGCAGAGTGGGAAGGCGAAAGGAAAAGTTTTTTCCCCCACCCCGGAATGATTAATCGCAAGTGGAAATCCAGAGCGGCAGCTGGTTTCGCCATCTCCGGGAAATCGGACATCCGAGCAAGAGTTGACAATTCGCGTTGGGGTTTAGGTAACTGCGGCGCTCATATTGATCAATCACTGTCACCTGGCCAAAGAAAAATCCGGAAAAAACTGATAGAGAGGGAGAGATGGGGAGGAAATCTATAAACAATATGATAACCATTTGGCAATAAACTCGAATGTGGCGTCTGGCGTTGTCTCTGCAGCACTTTGAGTGATTTGATATGGCACGTTTATATCGGTACTCGAATATATATATATATAGCCACTCCCCGCAACTCCTCTTTGATTGCGACAAATTTCCAATCTAAAAGGACTGAATCGCCGTGACGGATGCGACGAAAGGCGGCCAGGGAGGAGTTTCCTCCTTCGGTTCTCCGCCAAAAAGTGTCACTTTTTATGAGCGATCATTTGTATTTCCCCCTTTTGCTAGTTGTATTTGCTTGTTTGTCGTTTGTCAATATACACTTTTTGCTCTCCTCCGCCATTTTTTTGTCAGCTTCTTTCCCGACTCGCTTTCCTTGTAGCTTCCATTGTAACTTTATGCTTTTGACAAATTCGAGTTTAAGTGGATTACTTTCCACTGTTGCATGGCGTTCAAGGAGCCGCTTCGATTCTGATATTACGTGGCTCGTCCTTCGCCTGATGATTCATTAATTGTCTGGACAGGACACTTGCTACGCAATTAATTTTCATTTTCATTTGCATTTTGCGCTGGCGACTGTCGGTCATAAATCCAAGCCGAGATTCGCTCGTAAGTTGTAAAAATTTCAAGTCGTGCTCAGCATTTGTGCTAATGGTCGGTCGCCGCTGGCTAATGGGTTAAATTTTGAATGATTGCAAGTTAATTAATTAGGGTTCAGCGGGGCAAAAGTCAGCCGAGGGAATTGAAATGGCGTCGGCCCAGGAAATTAATTAAACGCTTTTGGGGTAAAGTTTTGCTGAAGGTTAAATTATGCAAAAGGCTGTCCCAAATTGGTATTTAATTGGTGGACAGTCAACATTTTTTGATTTAATAAATATAAAAATAAACCACAAAGACATATAAAATTTGAGCGCCCTTTAATCGATTAATCTGGGCATCGCCTGAATGCTTATAACACATTCCAATTGTACTGGGAACTCCATCCCCCGCCTGGATATCCTGCCACATCTGCAATCACTTGCCCATTCCCTTTGAACTGGAACCCTTTTCGCATTCTTTAAGCTCTCCCATGTGAACAATTAGTGCCCAGAAGGGTTCCGACCAGCCTGCGACACGTGCGTGAGTTTTCAATTTCGCTTTCCTTTGGCTCTATTTTATTCGTGCGTCCTTTGAGTGTCCCGCACTTGAGCACAGAATGGGAATGAGAGCGCCCTCCGACTCATAAAAGATTTAAGCCTCGCTGCCATTACGAAATGCAATTTGCAAAAACTTTTGATTTCGCTGGCAAGCAGGTCGAGAGTCAAAGGCCCGCCCGAACCTTTTATTGGTCTCATTAAACGAGAATGTTTTGCGACTCGTGTTTGGGCGCTTCGAGCTTTGAGCGCCAAGTTCCGAGTTCCGAATCTCCGGGTCCTTTCGTTTTTCAACCAACACCACTTATTCCCGAGTCAGTCCACGTTTCGGCGAAAGGTGAGCGGCGGCGGCGTTGATTTTGAAAAGTTTCTGCGGCCAAAGTCGAGGGTCTCGAAAGTACTCGAAAGATTTGAATGCCCCTCCGAAGCTGACATTTTTTGTTGAAGTGGACGTGATTCGATTTGGATTCGTTTTGGTTACTTGGCCGGCCCGCCCACCTGGCTCGAGGAAAAACCCCAGGGAAACTTTGCAATTAAGCCGGCAATGAAGCGCAAACAGGAAACCCGGCAAACGCAATCGAAACTCAACTCAAACTGAGAATCAAATTAAATTTCGGCAAATTATTTGTAATTTATTTAGTCCGAGGAGGGCAGAGCAGGCGAGCGAGTGACCCCTCTTCAGATCTGCATATTCGTATTCATATTCATAGGAAAATTGAATTTTCGCAAATTATTTGCTTGGTTAGTTTTGTGGCTTCCACAAAATTGTTTGCCACACACAGAAAGAGATACGAGATATGAGTCGGGGCTTCTTCTTCATTATCCTGCGAGCACAATGCCCCAGCACAGAGCTCGGTCCGTCATATATTGGTAAAACTCTTTGAGTCGAGCCGTAATTGAAATGTGTGATGCCACACACAGGCCGGGCTCACAACTGTGCGGCTGCTTTTCCGAAATTAGAACACTCCGCAGAGCAGTCACAATTGGAAATGATTATTTGTGGAAATATGGTTGGGATAAAATCGAAGGAAATGTCACTGTGTGCTGGTACCATTTGGGAAATTGTACGTCAGGTAATATCTATTTGTGAGTTTCACATTTCAAAGTTGATTTAGTTTAAAGCAGACGAGAAGCAATGGTAACAAGGCAACATAATTGCTGAAAATTTAATCTACAGAGTTTTTATTTGCTATTTAACTAAGCCTACACTGTTTTTTCTGATTATGTTAAATGGTCAGTACAGTTTTTACTAGTGATTGACCTTTTAATATTTAAAAATATATATTTGGACAACTTCTTGAATAAATTAAAACAAAGGTTCTGTGTCTTTATATTTCGAAAGCACTCTTCATTCAAATTATGAAAAGTTTAGTATGAATATTTTATTATTTATATTAAATAGGATATTGTGTTCCTTTGTTGTTCCCCTACCTCAATTCTTTGATTTATTACTTTTTTTATTGCTTTATCAAAGAGCTTATACCAAAGCCTCGTGTTTTGATCCCATCCATAGATAATTCCTTGACATTTCTATGAGGGACCCTTGGCTTATGTGCGGTGTTTACTCATCAAAGCCCAGTCAATTGCGATTCCAATGCCAAAGTAGAACTGACAAGTGCCAATGGCATTTCACAGGGCAAAAATCGATTGTCATTTTGTCATTTTTCTGTGGAAATTTTCAACGCTTTCTGGGCGATTAGGCGCCACATCGAGGATGTAGAGAACGGAGGCGAGTCCTCCTGTCTGCGCGTGTGGGTGTATTGATAAGAACACGATAATGATGTCTAAGTCGCAAAATCCAATAATGAAAATTAATTTCACACATACACATACACACACATATAGACAGGAGTGTAAGCCACAATCCCTAAAGCAATTTATGCCAATTTGGAGGCAGCCAGTATGAGGGGGAGTGCAAACCAGAGTGGGATGGATACAGAGAGTGAGAGTGAGATAGAGGGAGTCACTTCCATGGCAGAAATATTTTTGACACCTGCTGAATTCCTATTGACAGCTGGGCACAGGAAGGGAGGGGCTGGGCAGGGGATCGGATAGGCAGCAGGGGTCTTTGGAAAATTCGCGTTTGAATTTGGAGCGTTTCAGGCTCCTGGCATGGTGCTTTCCGGGGGCTTTTCCATGCCGCGTGTGTGGGCATACGTGAAATTTTTGACAGTTATTTTAATGAAATTATGCAAGCACACTTTCACACACATTCAACCACTCAAAAGAGGGAGTGAAAGCCAAGGGTTAAGAGGGGTGGGTCCTGGCCTGCAGCTGATTTGACGGGGCTATTCACTTCGTATGTGGGTTAATCATATGCATTTCGGAGGTTTTGCCAGGCGGCTAACGTTCTGCCACACAGCATTTTGGTTATTTAATTAGCACCTCTCCAAACACACCCACACACAGGCGCACAATTAACGCTCACGTTTCCGCAAACATTGTGTGTAATATAAATGTGTGTTGAAGTTTCTATAAAACTGGGGTTTAAATTAGAAACCAGGAATTATCTTAGTTAAATACTGTTCGCTTTTTAGGTATTTTAGAAACTAATAAAAAAGAGTTAAGTTTGGCATCCTTCAAAATCTTCCTTAAAAACAGCTTGTACTTGTATCATGTAAAACAAAATATTTCCAAGTGGCCTTCGATCTCCCTTTGATGTACTGTCACTTCGACAAGTCATCTCTAGCGAAAAGAGGCTCTATTTCTGTGTCATCGCCTCTGATGTTCCCCCTGATTTTCCCAAATGGCTGAAAATATCCACAAAAATACGAAAATTGTCGCAATGCCTCGTCAAAATCTAACAAAAAATGAAAGTGAAAATAAACAAAAATAAAGTATGCAGATTTTTTAACCTTATAAAAA